>CM040184.1:7259681-7262181 GCA_022606455.1 Callitettix versicolor
AAGACATTAATTATTGAAGTAAAATAAAAGATGCAAAACATTAATATTTTCAAACACTAATTATTGAAGTAAAATAAAAGATTCAAAACATTTAATATTTCCAGACGTTAATTATTGAAGTAAAATAAAAGATTCAAAACATTTAATATTTCCAGACGTTAATTACTGAAGTAAAATAAAAGATGCAAACATTTAATATTTTCAGACGTTAATTACTGAAGTAAAATAAAATATTCAAAACATTTAATATTTCCAGACGTTAATTATTGAAGTAAAATAAAAGATTCAAAACATTTAATATTTTCAGACGTTAATTACTGAAGTAAAATAAAAGATGCAAAAACGTTTAATATTTTTAGACGTTAATTACTGAAGTAAAATAAAAGATGCTAAACATTTAATATTTCCAGACATTAATTACTGAAGTAAAATAAAAGATGCAAACATTTAATATTTTCAGACGTTAATTACTGAAGTAAAATAAAATATTCAAAACATTTAATATTTCCAGACGTTAATTATTGAAGTAAAATAAAAGATTCGAAACATTTAATATTTCCAGACGTTAATTATTGAAGTAAAATAAAAGATTCAAAACATTTAATATTTCCAGACGTTAATTATTGAAGTAAAATAAAAGATTCAAAACATTTAATATTTCCAGACGTTAATTACTGAAGTAAAATAAAAGATGCAAACATTTAATATTTTCAGACGTTAATTACTGAAGTAAAATAAAATATTCAAAACATTTAATATTTCCAGACGTTAATTATTGAAGTAAAATAAAAGATTCAAAACATTTAATATTTTCAGGCGTTAATTACTGAAGTAAAATAAAAGATGCAAAAACGTTTAATATTTTTAGACGTTAATTACTGAAGTAAAATAAAAGATGCAAAACATTTAATATTTCCAGACATTAATTACTGAAGTAAAATAAAAGATTCAAAACATTTAATTTTTCTAGACGTTAATTATTGAAGTAAAATAAAAGATTCAAAAATTTAATATTTTCAGACGTTAATTACTGAAGCAAAATAAAAGATGCAAAAATATTGCATAAACTTGCTCACTAATGATATTATTTAAAAAAGGTTTCAATTTTTTTTTAATGGTTGAGAAAAATATAAGTATTTATTTTCTTGTTTTTATTTCCAATCATTCCTGTTAGGAAGTAATCGAAAAAAACACAGAAAAAAAGAAATAATTTCCCCAAATTTGTTAATCATACCAGTTTTTGATGAAATGTAGTACGTAACCTACACTTTTTTAAAAAAAGAATGTTAAGTTTAAGAATAAATAGAAAAAAATATTAACTAGGGCGGAGACCTATGTTTGGGTTGTAAACTTTTGTTTTGGTACTTGCACAAAACTTTGTAAGTAAAATTTTGTTAAACAAAATCGTTACCAACATCTAAAATTATTTTTTACAAGGTACTTTTACATATTTCGTATGGTTAGAAACAAGAATTAAAATATTTACAAATTTCGAAGCTTCTCCAAAGTATGACTAAAACCAAAAGTGAACCAAAAAGTTTCGATATTTTTATGAAAAACTTTATTACTAAAAAAATATATGAAAGGAATTGCATTCAAACTGTACAATGTAAAAATGAAAATTGTAGTCCATAAATTATTTAATGCTTTTTTAGTTGTTCCACATCATATTACGAAGTAGGCCTACGTTACTTCAAAAAATACAGGAACTAATTATTTTTCAGTCAGCCTACATTTTTATTTCAAGTACATTTTTGCCTATTCCACAACTGTAGACAAGCAATCTACCACTGTGCTAATTTCTTTGTAGTGTTTCACTCTTTTTATCGGTCTATTATTTTTTTATCTATAAAATTTTATAAATTGCAAAATTTCACGAAAAACTTTAACTGGTTTGATCGTACGATAAATAGTCACTATAAATATTCCAAAAGCAGCGGTAGATACGAGGGCGGTTTGATAAGTCAGTGACTTTTTGAATTTCCCGCGCAGTTACTCCAAATGCGACAGTGCTGCCGTCAACTGTAATCTATCCGTCGGCAACTTTCTAATTTTGAGCAAGCTACGTCGTGCAGTTGGTGTTTGATAGCCGTTCAAAGCAGACGACCTCGTGAATTTTTACGAAAATGGAAAAAAGTGAATTTCGTGTGCTGATTAAGCATTACTTTTTACGTAAAAAATCCATCACTGAAACTAAGGAAAGACGGGGACTCGGCACCATAAATTTCAATGGTTAAGAAGTGGTTTACAGAGTTCCGTTGTGGTCGTACCAGCACTAGTGACGCCGAACGTTCAGGTCTCCCAAAAGAAGTGATCACGCCGGAAATCGTCGATAAAATCCATGAAATGATATTGGATGATCGGAAAATGAAAGAATGAAGTCATTAACGAAACAAACGCGTATTTCGAGAGATTTGAGGAAACCTGTTATTTGTAGGGAATAAAAAAATTAGAAAAAACTAAATGTATCGAGCTAAAAGGTGATTATGTAGAAAAATAA
>CM040184.1:7264681-7299681 GCA_022606455.1 Callitettix versicolor
AATTCAAACTTTTTAGACTTTATCCATAAAATTCGGTACGCATTTCTAGAAGCAATTTCAATTACAATATTCAGTTCTGTTTTTCATATCATAGACAGCAAATAATAATACTTAAAGTTATCTTAGAAATTAAAATTAATGGTTTTTAAAAGGAAAATAACCTCGAGGTTAAAAAATTCTAGTAGGGAAACCGATTCTGGCAAAGATAGTATATGAATATTTTTTAGTAAGGCAAAACATAAAGGCGTAAATGAAAAATTAGCCAGATTTAACCTAAACTTTTATTGACTAAGTTTCAATAAAACTGTTCATGGCCAGTAAATAAGAAGCGGTACAAAATAATTACTAAGATAATAAAGAAGAGTGATTGCATAAACGCTGCACAAAACGGACAAAATTTAGTGAATGGCCTATGGACCTGTTTTTAGGTTCCATTCAGCCTGAACACAATTTCATAACAGTTAACATCACAAACTGATCACTAACACAAGCAAAATACTCATGATAGAGGTCGTGCACGGGCAATGCAAACAGGTACACAAAGTGTTATTATTCCTTAAAGTTTAAGAATAATGTTTCGATCTAACAACTTTTTTGTTATTTTAAGGCGAAAAGCACATTGAGGCTATTATCGTCTCCCTAAATGTAAGTGTAAGGTTAAAGTCGTAAGTGTAGTGTTGTAAGTGAAAGTGTAAGTTAGACTCGGGTACCGCGAAGGAAGTCTAAATCCTCTCAATACGTGCAGCTAGTCTGTAACCCCTGCGGGGTCGATCTAACAACTTTTTTGTTATTTTAAGTTGAAAAGCACATTAAGGCTATTATCGCCTCCCTAAATGTAAGTGTGAGTGTAAAGTCGTAAGTGTAGTGTTGTAAGTGTAAGTGCGTGTTAGATTCGGGTACCGCGAAGGACGTCTAAATCCTCTCAATAGGTACAGCTAGTCTGTAACCCCCTGCGGGGTCGATCTAACAACTTTTTTGTTATTTTAAGTCGAAAAGCACATTGAGGCTATTATCGTCTCCCTAAATGTAAGTGTGAGGTTAAAGTCGTAAGTGTGGTGTTGTAAGTGTAAGTGTGTGTTAGACTCGGGTACCTCGAGGGACGTCTAAATCCTCTCAATAGGTACAGCTAGTCTGTAACCCCCTGCAGGGTCGATCTAACAACTTTTTTGTTATTTTAAGGCGAAAAGCACATTAAGGCTACTATCGTCTCCCTTAATGTAAGTGTGAGTGTAAAGTCGTAAGTGTAGTGTTGTAAGTGTAAGTGCGTGTTAGATTCGGGTACCGCGAAGGACGTCTAAATCCTCTCAATAGGTACAGCTAGTCTGTAACCCCCTGCGGGGTCGATCTAACAACTTTTTTGTTATTTTAAGTCGAAAAGCACATTGAGGCTATTATCGTCTCCCTAAATGTAAGTGTGAGGTTAAAGTCGTAAGTGTGGTGTTGTAAGTGTAAGTGTGTGTTAGACTCGGGTACCTCGAGGGACGTCTAAATCCTCTCAATAGGTACAGCTAGTCTGTAACCCCCTGCAGGGTCGATCTAACAACTTTTTTGTTATTTTAAGGCGAAAAGCACATTAAGGCTACTATCGTCTCCCTTAATGTAAGTGTGAGTGTAAAGTGTTAAAGTCGTAAGTGCAGTGTTGTAAGTTTAAGTGTGTGTTAGACTCGGGTACCGCGAAGAACGTCTTAATCCTCTTAATAGGTGCATCTAGTCTGTAACCCCCTGCGGGGTCGATCTAACAACTCTTTTGTTATTTTAAGGCGAAAAGCACATTGAGGTATTATCGCCTTCCTTAATGTAAGTGACGGCGATGATAACCTGAACGGTTTTTCGCCGGAAAAAAAAATAATGTAAGTGTGAGTGTAAAGTGTTAAAGTCGTAAGTGCAGTGTTGTAAGTGTAAGTGTGTGTTAGACTCGGGTACCGCGTCCTCTCAATTTAGTCTGTAACCCAGCTAGTCTGTAACCCCCTATGGGGTGGACCTAACAACTAGTCGATATGTTAGCAACATGTAGTTGATCTCAGTGTAATAGCATATTTACGTTATAAGTTGTACTTCTCGATTATTCACTACAAATTATTCTACGTGTAAGTCCTGCATAATCTCAGGACATTGAACTTCTCATTAAAATAAGATATCGACAAAAAACAAAAGTCCGAAATGAATTCTCAAATTCATTTAATGACACTACATTTAGTGACTCCTGAGCAACTTCCATTCGCTGCTGTTTTTGTTTAAAATTCAACAATTTTGGAACGAATTTTGCTGCTACGCGTTTCATACACAAAACATTGGAAACAATGTCATGACATGATCCAATCGATATGCCAACATCATCAGCGACCTCTCTAATCAAAATTCGGCGATTGTTCATAACCATTTCTTTCACTTTTCCCACGTTTTCATCGGTTGTTGATGTGTTGGGGCGTCCAGGGCGTTGGTCATCTTCAACGTTTTCACGGCCTTCTTGGAAACGCTTACACCACTCGTAAACTCTTGCTTTACTCATAGCAGACTCACCATAGGCCTTTGTTAATATTTCACATACTTTGTTACACTTTATTTCATTTTTTACGCAAAATTTGATACAAATTCTTTGATCCATTTCTTTTAACAAACGAAAATCGCCGAGCTCATAAAAACACGTCTAACCTTAGTGGCTGTCACAGACAAAGTCAACAATTGAAACAGCTGAAAGTTTCATCATACTTCAAGGACATGTATACCAACATAATAAAAAAATGTTAGACAATCGGGCTCTCCAAGCCCGCGAACACTTTTTGAACACACCTCGTATATGAGACACTGACTTGAACTTGTAAGGTACCAAAATTTCAACAAGGTCTGGCAAATCAATTCTGAAAAATAGGCGGGATTTTTTTTATGGCTTACGGACAAAATGTTTCGGGATTTAGTGATCCATACTTTCTGTTGAAGTATTTATAGGCTACATTTGAGTGTAATTTATTCAGAACTTTGGTGTCCAAAATTCATCGTGTTGGTGTTATTGTGAATAGTTTCGTTCGCTTGTAAAATGGAACAACACTAATTTCTCCGTTTAAACGATTAATCGTTTTCATAAAAACCTAGCAGTGACTCGCACAAGAACGGTGAGACATGCGTACAGGTATAAGGTTGGAGCGGGCCCCCGCCGAAACTCAGAAATAGATCTAAACAATGCGTTAGCACAGGAAAACAAAGCAGCAATTTGGACTGTCCAAGCGTCTTTGTCATTCATTATTAGAATACTTTCAAACATATTGTTCCCAATGCTACTAGTGCTTTGAAAATTTTACACATACCTCGAAGTAAGCTACCGAATATTTTTGCATCTGACTCTAGCGTCTAAACGGTGAATAGAAAATCACGGAAGTTTTTTTTAATGTTCGATTAAAAAAATCTCGACATGCCTGAATGACGCGGCGAAAGTTTACAAAAAACAATGCGAAAGTGTTTTTTTTTTGTGTTTAACGTCCGACTATTGTGCACACTTCGGCTAATGCAGATGATGCGATAATTTATAGCGTATGAAAATGCCAAGCCCTCGCCGGGAGTCGAACCCGGGTCCTCGGGGTGAAAGCCTAGTACGCTATCAACTAGGCCAGGGGTCTCCAAACTACGGCCCGCGGACAGATTTTGTCCGGCCCGCGGAGAGCTAGCATACTTGAAAACTCCTTTTAGAGAACATATTTTTTATAGCAAATTAAATTTAGTTTACTGAAGTATTCTAATTTTATGTTGAATAATTATTAATATGACATCTACATTGATATCATGGCTCGTACTCCTCATTACACCTCATGGCTCGTACTCTACGACTAATCTAGAAATTACAGATAATGACAGGAAAATTAATAATATGCAGTGTTGCCGTTTTGCGGACTTTAGTCCGATTTGCAGCCTTTTTTAAACGTTGCGTACTTTTTCGGACTTTTTTTTCATCAGTGGACTATTTCACTTTTTACCACCGGCAACAATGATATGGTTTTGGCCCTCGTAACTTACTGGAGTAATCAGTATGGCCCTAAGGCTGGAAAGTTTGGAGACCCCTGAACTAGGCCACCGAGGCGGCCAAGTTTTGTTTTATTGTAAATTTTTTGAAAGTCTGATTTCACAATAGAACCTTCATAAAGTCTACACATAAGCATTCGTATTAGCATTCTAAACTATTAAATTACATAGAAAATATGACCATAACCTTGACCAACGTCAGGTTGAAAGAAATAAAGTGTTAAAGTATTCAAATTATAAACCTAACTTCGATAGTGAAGTAATTTTCAAAAAAGCGTTATGTTTGTGTCAAAGATTTGTTAACTACTTTAAAACTGTCAAAAGAATAAGTTAGAAAAACTGATTTTTGAGTAAAAATTAAATCAAATAGGCATAAAACTAGCATTTTATTTTTCAAATTACATTGAAGTTTTAATTTACGATGGTAGAAAAATCAATTGAACAGCTACTTTTGAAGTATAATTTGTTAACATTTTCACTTTGAGAAATTTTTTAAGATTGAATTTATACTGTATTATTGCCTTAGTATAATATTAGATTAACACTGTTAAAAATGAATGTATCTATGCCTCTATACTATTAGTGAAATTTAAGCGTTTTAATGGTTCAAGAAATTAGCAAACAGCTGTTACTGAAAGATAGGAAATGCTGGAACAGGAATAATCTGTGGTTGTAAAACACGCTGTGGTCGTATCTCTTATCTTCCATGTTCCACAGCTCTTATCACTCTTTGGCTTGTTAACCTTTATTATTAATTAGAAGAGTATTGTAAAATAACTGTAAATTGGACGCATCGGATGCAATGTTTGGGGAACATCTTGTGAATTTTCAGGGAATCCGTAAAACCGAAAAAAATTATGAGAGCACTCACGTGTTATTTTTAGTTCTTGTGTTAACGTTAACGGTTCCTTACTTTCAGTTACGTCAGTTTATAAGTCAGTTTGACGTAACACAAATTACCAATGTTTGAGAAAAATATTTTCAACTGGTTCTGCGAAACTGGTTCTGTCAGAATAAGCTTTGTTGGGTACTTGAGTACATGATTTAGCCAAATTTAGTAGTACAGATAAAATTTTTATTTTGTGTTTTTGTGACAGTTGTAAATTTGAATTATATTAAGCATTCCAAGTTTGATTATCCTTACGCGCTGACTCACTGTAAGTGCGGGTTTGGAAAGCCTAAGAAGCTTTTCTTCATTTGTCTGTTGTTGGGTTGATTCTTTTTATCCAAGCCAAGGTGGTGTTAGGATTTAGAAAAATATCAATTTTTAGTTACTAGTTTTAAATATTATAATGAGATCACAGCCAAAGAATGAACACTATTGAAAGACATAGGCGAATTACGAAACTGCTGACATACTGCCTGTTGCGATAAGCAACAAGGTATGTAGAACAGCGATTGAAATAAAAGCTTGGGGAAGAAGTAGGGCGGGGACAGTCGATTCGTCGGTATACTCCGGTTGACGATCGATTCTGTGAAGACCCGAAGGTTGTACGTCGGGACGCACTACGGAAGAGCATTCCAGCCAGGCGGTGCTGAGAAGTGGCGAATCGGCAGTAAAAGTAAGTAGACAAAAATTGGTGTACACTTCTTCCCCTTTTACTTTTGGTTTGAATACATTAGTGTATAATTTGGGGGAACATTTTAAAGAATAAGACAATAGTGTTCATTCTTGGGGTTGTCATCAACCATAGTTGTAATTGTTACAAGATACATGTAAGGTAATACATCTCAATGTATTAAAGGTATTTTTTAGATGAACCATCGATAGTTATTCATACGAAGACCCGAGCGGTAGAGCCCCCGAACCCTAACAAATGGTGCATCGGCCGGGAACAACATACAACGAAGGCTGCGTGGATAAGTGAAAGCTTAGTTACATTAAATATGCAGACTCTGAATACCAGGCGATCTGCTGGTTTAATCTAGCCTTGCCTATGTATGAAGGGACATTTTACCTGTGTGGGCGGACATTTTGTTTGTGAGATTTGCATGGCTGGAAATAAATCTTAAAAACCAGGAAACTCTGCCTGGCAAACATAGACCTGAAGAGTGGAAATAGCATAGAGAGACAAGCATCTGTAGCTATATCTAACCCCATGGAATCCACAAGCATTGAACTGCAGCATACTGTAGGCTAGGTGGACCCAACCAACCTGCAGTGGATTGCAAAGAAGTGAAAAATGGGGTTAAACTTATCAAATCGGTATGGTGATTACATTTGTAAAAATAAAACATCTATTAGGAGCGCAAAGCACTAACCGAGAAGAGTAGAAGCCTTCGCAAAGGGGCATCTAGCAGACGACCTTCCAGGGATCAAACCAAGGTTGTTCAAAAGACAACCCTTATAGGGCTGCGAGGATAAGACTGACGGTAGCCGTATTCCAAGACTGCAGGGCTGTCAATCAGGAACATTAAGATTCTGGGCATAGGAAATTCAGGGAAACCATCGGACTCATTATAGAGCACTGTGGTTTGAGGGTGCATAAGAACAAGGTAGGAATATACCACGGGGAAACCTGTGTAAGTTATGGAGCAAGGAAGAGGAAAATGCAGGACCCATAATTTTGAGGCTCTTGACAGTAGAAAGGAAAGGATGTTTGGCTTCCAGGACTTTGGGGACCTTTAACAGAATTGACTGTTAAAATTAATTCAGGACATCAGCCTACTGAACTAGAAACCAAAAGGCTTAGTTGGACAATAAGCCCTTTAATTGTGGTTCTAGGGACCACCAAAATATATAACCTCAAAAACTAATTTAATCTAATCTAAATTTGATGCAATCGTTTGAGACTCGAAATTGAATTTAAACGAATACAGCTTACCCACATTCTGTTATATCGCCTACTGTAAAATTTAGATTTGTAAATTAATACAGTTTTGGACAGAAAAAGAAAACTGCATTTTTGTTTTGTTTTTTAAATATAATAACTACTAATATGACAAATAAAGTATAATACATAATTATAATTTAATATTCTATAATTGAATTGAAGAAACAAGCAGCTAAAATAGGTCTAAACATATCTTTTGAAAAGACCAAAATCATGACAAACAACAAATACCCAAATAAATACCTTAAAATCCAAGAACAGAAAATAGAAATTGTAAAAGAGTTCAAATATATTGGTGAATGGATTAGTTGGAATGCAGATGAAGGCATGGCAATGGAATTCAGGAAAAACAAACTTGAACTGGCCTTCCAATTGACGAAAGACACATACAATAAGAAATCACTTTCATGGGGGTCCAAAATTAAACATTATAAAACAGTGATCAAGCCGGAAGCACTGTACGCAGCAGAAACATTAACCATGAATCGCATAGGCCAGATAGAAAAGCTTGAAATAACGGAAAGGAAAATCTTAAGAAAAATTATAGGAACAAAATTTCAGGATAATAAGGTAGTATATATAAGAAATGAAGCTCTCTATAAGAAAATTGAAAAACTGTCAGATACTATGAGAAAAAGGAGAATACATTTTTACGGCCATCTTCTTAGAATGAACTCCAATAGATTAACGAAACAGGTGTTTGATTTTTTCCATAATCGTAAAACAAAACCGAACTGGTTTAAAGAAATTGAAAAAGACCTAATAGAATTAAAAATTAAAGAAAATTCACTGCTTGACCAAAATGCTAAGATAAGTACCAAGGACGAAAGAATAAGATTCCAAGATAAAACCAAAATAAGACCTAAACCTATCATTTCGGAAGAGGAGAGGAAAATAAGATCGCAAAGAATGAAGAGCTACTGGGAACAAAGAAAAGTACAGCGCACAAGAAATGATTGATTCAGCGTACCCCAAAGAGGGTGAAACGAAAAGAAAAAAAAATACGATAAGTACCAGTATAAAAATAAATACAAAACCGATGTACAACGTTGAGACCTATACAAATTAATATTGTTTTTCTGTCCTGATGTTAACAAAACAACTTTACAAAAACAGCTGATTTTAAAAGTCCTTTTTTTCGTTCTGCTGACTTCGATAACACTGTTATCACTGTTTCAGTGGCCTAGTTGATAGCGTACTGGGCTTTCACCCCGAGGACCCTGGTTCGATTCCCGGCCAGGGCTTGGCATTTTCATACGCTATAAATCATCCCATCGTCTGCATTAACCCAAGCGTGCACAATAGTCGGACGTTAAAAAAAAAATCAAGGACGCATGAATGTGCAATTTTGCATCAGAAAACAATCAGGAAACGTCGAATTATTACGTATATGGCGAAATATGTGACCAATCTGAGTATAGAAAGAGCCTAAAAGGTTTTTGTCAGATCGATGCAACGTAAAAACTAGTGACCTCCAGACATGCACGTGCCTTTACAGCAACCATTGTCAGGTTTTGTAGCCTTTCTAACTAGGAAGTCGGGGCTAGGCGTTACATAGGAGTGGAACCAGTATTTTATTCTTTTCTTTCTAAAGAGATTTTATGAAATATTACAAAAAGAAACAGGACGGTTTTTTACACTTTGACTACATTACAATTCCAGTTTATTATCAAATTGCAAAACACTTGGTTTAGAACAGTTACAAGAGGTTACACCAAATAATTATTTTATTATGATGAAATCGCTACTATAATTTGTCTCAGTATAAATAAATCTGTAGATATTCTCGGGAAGATCACAGTTGATCACTGTTACGGTAGCCATGTTACGCAGCTAAAGAAACCAATTTAATAAAGCAAAATGATGCCACAATGCAGATCTAACATTCTTTAATTACTTGGTTTATTGACGGAGTCTGGTTTTATTTATTAGGGTACTTGTATTCAATTTTTTTTTTTTTTTTTTTTGGTGTTTAACTTTCGACTATTGTGCACACTTGGGCTAATGCAGACGGTGGGACGATTTTATAGCGTATGAAAATGCCAAGCCCTCGCCGGGAATCGAACCCGGGTCCTCGGGGTGAAAGCCTAGTACGCTATCCACTAGACCAGGGGTCTCCAAACTTTCCAGCCTTAGGGCCATACTGATTACTCCAGTAAGTTCCGAGGGCCAAAACCATATTATCATTGTTGCCGGTGGTAAAAAGTGAAATAGTCCACTGGTGAAAAAAAAAGTCCGAAAAAGTACGCAACGTTTAAAAAAAGGCTGCAAATCGGACTAAAGTCCGCAAAACGGCAACACTGCATATTATTAATTTTCCTGTCATTATCTGTAATTTCTAGATTAGTCGTAGAGTACGAGCCATGAGGGTAACGTGACACGACATCTGGTGGACACAAGCGGAAATAGGTAGTACCTTCTATCGCTAACAGATGGCGCTAATAGCACGTACAGAATAATCTCGTTGGTTCGAGAAAATTCTGGTGTCTTCCACTCACTTCTAGATGGCAGTAATTGGAATATATAAGAAGGCTAGTGGCGCAACCACGAGTCAGTTCCTATGACACTGTTGTGAAATAAAATAGTGCGTACCTCCTTAAAACGTGTTTGTGCGTGTTTAAGTTTAAGACATCTTTGTAACAGTATTTTGATTTGAATTGTTGCTTTTGTGTGTGATTTAGTAGTATGGAAAAGAAGCGAAAAATTGATAGTGAATGCAGAAAATTCAAAGATCAGTGGAACATTCAGTATTTCGTAATTGAGTCCAGTAACAAGGCGCTATGTTTGATTTGCAATGAAAGCATAGCCGTTCTCAAAGAATATAACATTAAACGTCATTATGAAACAAAACATTTTCAAAATTACTCAAAATATACAGGAAGTTTGCGGACAGAAAAATTCAAAGCTATGAAGCGCGGATTGAAATCGCAGCAATCTTCATTTACAAAACTCAAAACTGAACAAGAGGCTGCAACTCGTGCCAGCTTTCGTGTGGCTCTTGAAATTGCAAAACGTGGAAAACCATTCACCGATGGTTATGAGTAGTTAGCCCATGACCATATCAATGTAATGTCATATTAATAATTATTCAACATAAAATTAGAATACTTCAGTAAAATAAATTTAATTTGCTATAAAAAATATGATCTCTAAAAGGAGTTTTCAAGTATGCTAGCT
This sequence comes from Callitettix versicolor, assembly GCA_022606455.1. Classification (NCBI taxonomy): domain Eukaryota; kingdom Metazoa; phylum Arthropoda; class Insecta; order Hemiptera; family Cercopidae; genus Callitettix; species Callitettix versicolor. The sequence goes on from CM040184.1 coordinate 7,274,704, forward strand.
CTCCGCGGGCCGGACAAAATCTGTCCGCGGGCCGGATGTGGCCCTCGGCCGTAGTTTGGAGACCCCTGCACTAGACCACCGAGGCGGCTCCTCTTGTATTCAAAATACAGTGCTGTATTTTTTTTTTTTTTTTTTTGACTTGTATTCAAAATACAGCACTGTATTCAAAAAACAAACATCAAACATTATTTGGTGCTCAGTATCTGTTGGAAGAATTGTTTGTTAACATATGGTTGGTGCTCCCCATCAACTGTGTCAGCAAGAAGTTAAGGGCATTTGGTTTTCGGAAACCTGTGGACTTTCAGCAGAATGAGGTAGTCAGTGGACTGCTAGACATATTAATGGTCTACTGAACTAGAACCCAAGAAGCTCAGTTACGCAATCGCAGTGCTTGGGGTTATTTCATCCCTTCCTCTGGCTTATCAACTCAAAATTAAGGACTTATCCTCTTCGCGGAACACCTAACAAATTGTTAAATATTTCTTTACAGTTCCATAAATTTAAACACGAGGTTTTAATGATTTTAATTGGCCTTCAAAATTTTACGTACATACGTGCACAAATTTACGTGGCTCTAATGAGTACACTTTTTTAATTTTGACCCAATTTGATTCAACCTTAACACTAAAATCGATTTTGGTTTTTTTTGTGTTTAACGTCCGACTATTGTGCAGACTTGGGCTAATGCAGACGATGGGATGATTTATAGCGTATGAAAATGCCAAGCTCTAGCCGGGAATCGAACCCGGGTCCTCGGGGTGAAAGCCTAGTACGCTATCAACGTACATCGAGGCGGCGATTTATACCAGATTTTGGTAATAGCTGGGACAAGTTTGATACCAACCTAAATTCTTTCGATGAAACCATTTACTATGAAACCATAATACTAAAGCATTAAAGCGACCGTTTCAAATATTGTAAAGTCATATTTTTAAAATTTTACATTACAAAATTATTTCACTAACACAATCAAATTTAAAATTTGATAAATTAGCATATGAAAATTTTAAAATTTCACCGAAAATACAAAAATATTAAAGTAAAAAAAAGTTTAAGTTCGTGTTTTCAATAATTTGATAACTGAAAACAACAATTTATGCAAATTCTAATGCCGATTATAATAATGAAATGAGGTTTTTTTAAAGTCTAAGATACAAGTTACTGATGTTGTTACATTTGGAAACTCGCCTACATCACGTCAGCGAGCCTTGGGCGAAGCGGTTATTTTAAACTGATTTATCGTTTTATTTAAATTTATTTGTTTTCTTTTGGTACATTTCAGAATCTTTTTATCCATACTTTATATCAGTTAAGACTAATGAAGGCAAGGGATCGGGGTGATCGAACAGGGTAGATTCCTGCAGAAACTCGCACTAATTACCTTCAAGTGCGCAAGTTCAAAGGATCAGCAGACTGATCTTGTCTACCTCGGGTACGACAGCCCTCTTGATTTTTGTGTCATGACAGATGTTTTCAGTCCATGAACTTAAGCTAAAATGGCATTAAATTCAAATTTGATAAAATATACTTTTAATGTTGGGCATTAATTGCTACCGTTCTTAGCTTTGTGACTTCAACTGTTATTAATAGATTTTGTGTGAAGTTTGGGGAAGAGATTCTGATATGAATGTCGGCCACGCTTTACAAAGATATACGGGTTAAGTAGAGCCCCTCCATAGACAGTCAAGCCTATTGTCCATACCGGTTGGGGTTAAGTAGAACCTCTCCATAGACAGTCAAGCCTATTGTCCATACCGGTTGGGGTTAAGTAGAGCCCCTCCATAGACAGTCAAGCCTATTGTCCATACCGGTTGGGGTTAAGTAGAACCCCTCCATAGACAGTCAAGCCTATTGTCCATACCGGTTGGGGTTAAGTAGAACCCCTCCATAGACAGTCAAGCCTATTGTCCATACCGGTTGGGGTTAAGTAGAACCCCTCCATAGACAGTCAAGCCTATTGTCCATACCGGTTGGGGTTAAGTAGAGCCCCTCCATAGACAGTCAAGCCTATTGTCCATACCGGTTGGGGTTAAGTAGAGCCCCTCCATAGACAGTCAAGCCTATTGTCCATACCGGTTGGGGTTAAGTAGAGCCCCTCCATAGACAGTCAAGCCTATTGTCCATACCGGTTGGGGTTAAGTAGAGCCCTCCATAGACAGTCAAGCCTATTGTCCATACCGGTTGGGGTTAAGTAGAGCCCCTCCATAGACAGTCAAGCCTATTGTCCATACCGGTTGGGGTTAAGTAGAGCCCCTCCATAGATAGTCAAACCTATTGTCCATACCGGTTGGGGTTAAGTAGAGCCCCTCCATATACAGTCAAGCCTATTGTCCATACCGGTTGGGGTTAAGTATAGCCCCTCCATAGACAGTCAAGCCTATTGTCCATACCGGTTGGGGTTAAGTAGAGCCCCTCCATAGATAGTCAAACCTATTGTCCATACCGGTTGGGGTTAAGTAGAGCCCCTCCATATACAGTCAAGCCTATTGTCCATACCGGTTGGGGTTAAGTATAGCCCCTCCATAGACAGTCAAGCCTATTGTCCATACCGGTTGGGGTTAAGTAGAGCCCCTCCATAGACAGTCAAGCCTATTGTCCATACCGGTTGGGGTTAAGTAGAGCCCCTCCATAGACAGTCAAACCTATTGTCCATACCGGTTGGGGTTAAGTAGAGCCCCTCCATAGACAGTCAAGCCTATTGTCCATACCGGTTGGGATTAAGTAGAGCCCCTCCATAGACAGTCAAGCCTATTGTCCATACCGGTTGGGGTTAAGTAGAGCCCCTCCATAGACAGTCAAGCCTATTGTCCATACCGGTTGGGGTTAAGTAGAGCCCCTCCATAGACAGTCAAGCCTATTGTCCATACCGGTTGGGGTTAAGTAGAGCCCCTCCATAGACAGTCAAGCCTATTGTCCATACCGGTTGGGGTTAAGTAGAGCCCCTCCATATACAGTCAAGCCTATTGTCCATACCGGTTGGGGTTAAGTATAGCCCCTCCATAGACAGTCAAGCCTATTGTCCATACCGGTTGGGGTTAAGTAGAGCCCCTTCATAGACAGTCAAGCCTATTGTCCATACCGGTTGGAGTTAAGTAGAGCCCCTCCATAGACAGTCAAGCCTATTGTCCATACCGGTTGGGGTTAAGTAGAGCCCCTCCATAGACAGTCAAGCCTATTGTCCATACCGGTTGGGGTTAAGTAGAGCCCCTTCGTAGACAGTCAAACCTATTGTCCATACCGGTTGGGGTTAAGTAGAGCCCCTCCATATACAGTCAAGCCTATTGTCCATACCGGTTGACAGATTCGCTAAACTCTTTGTCTGTAAACAAGTTCTGCAATTTTCAACAGACAGTCGTGAACAGTTTGGGTGTTTTAAAACTCCTCCAAGACAGAAATCTAATCTGGATCTTCCAACTCGAATTGAAAACTTGCTATTAGTAGCGCAATATTTTCTTACGTGTGGCCGAATTTCCGTTTCGTCTCTCATTATTTGCCACAAGTGTAGTTTGTTTTTTTTTTTTAGCCCTGAATATAGCACATTTAGTCAATTTTGGTTCTATTGGGCTTTCAACTTTGGTTCTTTTAGGTTTTTGAGATTCTCCCAATACTTTTTCAGTCTTATAGATCTCTGCAGTCTAACTTCCGAGTAAACTCTTTTTGTTCCTTCTTTAAATTTTAATCTAATGTTTTTAAACCTAAGGATTGGTTTTTCCCTTCCTTCTTTCAGACGTTCCTCCGTTATCCCTAATTCTTTTAGGTCCTGTTCCACTTCCTTAAGCCATTCATTCTTTACTTTCATCTTGAGTTGGTAAAATAGTTTATGTTTTACATTATTGTTTTAATTTATTTTTAAACAACTTTAAATTTATTTTTATTTCCATGTCTACAAGACGTGACTGCGACTGACTACAAAGACGAGGTAAATAATAATAGTGTCAATAAAATCCGACTTATCAGAATTTGAGGTTCGAAAATTGTATTATTTCATTCAAACTAATACTAAATTTAGCGCTAATACTAAGCCTAAATACTACTAATAATACTAAAACTAATACTAAGACTAAACTTAGTGCTAATACTAAGGCTAAATACTACTAACAATACTAAAACTAATACTAAGACTAAACTTAGTGCTAATACTAAGGCTAAATACTACTAACAATACTAAAACTAATACTAAGACTAAATACTACTAACAATACTAAAACTAATACTAAGACTACTACTAACAATACTAAAACTAATACTAAGACTAAAACTACTACTAACAATACTAAAACTAAATACTACTACTAACAATACTAAAACTAATACTAAGACTAAACTTAGTACTAATACTAATACTAAGACTAAATACTACTAAAACAATACTAAAACTAATACTACTAACAATACTAAACTTAATACTAAGACTAAATACTAAACAATACTAAAACTAATACTAACTAAATACTAAAACTAATACTAAGACTAAACTTAGACTAAATACTACTAATACTAAGACTAAATACTACTAAGACTAAATACTACTAACAATACTAAAACTAATACTAAGACTAAATACTACTAACAATACTAAAACTAATACTAAGACTAAATACTACTAACAATACTAAAACTAATACTAAGACTAAATACTACTAACAATACTAAAACTAATACTAAGACTAAATACTACTAACAGTACTAAAATTAATACTAAATTTGAACCATCAGGCAGCAAAGTCTACGTTCATGAAATCGGTTTTTTTAGGCCTACATATGTGAAAGCGTAACGAGGTGAACAAATTGTTCTTCAGTTTGTTTCTAACAGTTATAAAGCTGTAATTGTCTATTTATAACGACACAATTTTGTCTACTAGTGCGGATAAACATAAATGTATATTTAATTGTTAGTCATTACATTTATTTACGCAGATCCGTAAGTCAACTATTTTTGTTCAGGTTAACATTTTATTTAGAAATTAACTGATGTGACCGCAAACGACTAGGTAACCTTTCCTTTATAGTAACTTTGTTACCATTTATAACTAATGCTGCTGGTGCTGAACTACTTGGTAATGATGAATCAGCGTAGGCTTAATATAAGTAACGAGATGCAGTATGCAATGGAGAATCTGTGACGACCACAGATCGATGTCTCTAGTTTCACGTAATGCGATAAGCCTGATGTTCGTTTACCACAGCACTGCTTCGCCTTTGTTGATCAATACACAGTAAAATTAAATAAGTCATACCATAGATAAACTACCAAAAGTCCTATTACCAAAGCTTTTTATCTGTTTTATGTGTGCCGGTCTAAAGTTACATTATTTATACAAAAATTCCTCAAAGTAAGATGGAGGTTATGATTTTTTTAATTGAATACTTCTTATGGCGGGGTATGGATGTATGTTTTGCACGGGAAAAAATTCAGTTTGCCGTCACACATCACGCTCTTATATATATTTTTGTTTTAAAATGTATTTTTGAAGTGAAACTTGCATGTTCGCGCCATTATATTACTTACCCAGTCCCACTTAATTATTTAGTTTTGTGTCAAATGTTAACTGTGTAACAGTGACGTTTTATACGTATATTATATATTGGTAGGTGTGAATAATAATATTTAAATTATTTTAAACACCATTATACTACTTACCCAGTCCAACTTTATTTATTATTTAGTTAAATGACAAGTTTTACCTGTGTAACAGTGACGTTTTATAGTCATTATATATTGGTGGGTGTGAATAATAAATATTTAAATGCCATTATACTACTTACCCAGTGCAACTGAATTATTTAGTATTCAGTTTTGTAATATGTGTTAACAAACGTCACTGTAGGCTACAACAGTGACGTTGTAATAATATTTTATACTTCTAAATATAATATTTTAAATTTTAAAGTTTATGTGTGTGTTTTTGTTTGTTATTCAATCACACATTAACTACTGGACCGATTGAGATGAAATTTAAAACGAACACGGTTTAGGTACCTGAGATGGACATAGATGTATTTCCGTTTTAAAAATCTGAATCCCTGTTATTATTTATTATAAAATTATTGTTTATAAGCTTACATTTGCAATGATTTTAATTGAAACAATCTTATAATTCCAAACAACCTGCCTTTCCAAATTAAAATATTGCAGTTTCCATTGAAGTTGGCATTTACAGTGAAAATTAATAAGTCACAGGGTCAGATATTAAGAGTAGCAGGAATACATTTGGTACTCTGTGCTTCTCCCATGGTCAGTTATAGCCTATTCTAGTGTCGAGTAGCAAAAATCTATGTCTTGGCAAAAAACCATAAAATCATATAATATTGTATTTAGAAATATATTAAACTGAAATGAACGTACTCATGATTTTGAAAATCGACTATAAATTTTATTTTGTGATGTAAAATATATAGCCATAACCCGTGATAAGAAGTAGTCACTTCTGTCGGCAGTCATGCGACTGCCACCTTTTTTTATTGACTACCTAAAACAAAAATCATAAAATGGTAAAACAAAATAGTAAAAATAAAATTTTGTGAAATTTTACGATTATAAAATATCTCATTCAAATGAAGAAAATTTAAAAAGGATGAAAATTATCAATAGTACTTTAAGTCGATGTCGGATCTGTGTTAAAAAGGATTTCGTTCACACTTCATGTCAGTCAGACTAATAAGGACGGAGGATCAGCTGTTGCAAAGGAAAAGCTTATGGCAGTAACTTGAGGAATTTAGGACCTACATTGGAAAAGCATAAACTAACCGGTGCTTTAACCATACCGGACATGCCGGTCTGAAAAGGAAACAGTCGATGATAAAAACATTTCCCGCGGGGAGAATTTAGATAAGAGAAGATAAGAACAAAAACATTGGAAAGCTTAATCAATTAATAGTCACTTTTGAATAAAAATTTAAAAAATTATTAACAATTTTTTTTCAGCTGCCTTATATGCAGCTGAAATATTATCTCTCACAACCCAGGGCCCACTTGAAAGGCTGGAGATCAAAGAAAGGAAGATATTACGAAAAATCTTAGGCCCCAAATTCTGTAACAACCAAGTACTCCACAGCAGTAATGAAACTCTTTACCAAAAAACTATCAGACACAATAAGAAAAAGGAGAATTGATTTTTATGGGCACATCCTCCGAATGGACAAAAATAGACTAACCGAAAAAATATTTGACTACTTTCACAATAAAAGAGCCAAACAACTTTGGTTTAGAGAAACAGAGAAGGACATAACAGAACTACAAATCACTGACACTATGCTCATGGACAGAACAGCCAAAACAACCAAGGACAAGAAACAACGTTTCCAAGGCAAAGTCAAATCCAAGCGAATGATCCAAATCTCTGATGAAGAAAGAAAAGCAAGATCACAACGAATGAAGCAATACTGGGCTACGAGGAAGGCACAGAACATTAAAAAGTGATTGATTTAGTGTAACAAAGTTGGGTGAAAAAAATTATTTTCATCCAAAGTATATTCTTTTGGACTGTTTTCCGTTAGGTCATGACTCATAAGAACCAAATAATATATTTGTTTTTGCTCATTGTCTTCAACTCATTCCCACAGTTGATCTTTTACTGGCAAATAAAAGACGTAATTTAAGAAGCCTGTATAACAAAGAGCTGGATTACTTATTAGGTTACAGTGTGAAAACTTTTATCTCAATTGGCAGCCGTGGTGTTACCAAGAACGACATAAATGCAAAAAATATTTTTTCATTACTGGCATTTTTAAAAAAATAGCGTAGATATTGAAGTCGACATACGGCCTAAGCAAATTAATAGGCAAGTTATGGTCTAAGACATTCACAAATGTAAATAAAAGCAGCTATCGCTAAACGTACCACTTAAAACAAGAATTAAATATTAAAAAAATTTAGATAGCGTTTGAATTGGATTAACAACTATAGCGAATGTTAGGCCTAATTAATTGTTTGTTATGTTTATTACTATCGATTTTTCATGGTATTTGTTTTCGTTTAAATTTACAATTGTTCACGAAAGATAAAAAAACATTATTGTAGACATGGTGCAAGTACTACTTCAAGGGATATGCGACATAAATACAAAAGAAACACTGAACTGGTGTAGTTCACCAAGCTGATCTATATTGGTGAAAATCGTTGATACTGAATCGCTGAAACCACAAATTAAGTGTTCATTATTTATATTAGAATGCTTCATTTAGTTTTAAATGAAAATTTGTATTTTTAACCGTTATATTTCTACTTGTACATACAAAAATGCTAAAGGTTTAGTTACCGACAAAAAAGTGCGTTTATAAAAGTTCTTCGTGTATAGGATAATATGTCTAGGCACTCTAAAATGTACGAGGGTTGATCAAATATAAACGAGACTGACTTTCTAAAAACTTTTCCGTTGGACATTGAACTCTAAAGGGTGGGGTTTCAGGTAGCCTGGGAGGTTTGGGACGGGCGTAGACATGCAACATTTCCATTCGGACCCTTCAGTATAAAACTATACAATGAGTGAGAGTGAAGTGCACGTTTCCGTGGAGCAGAGAATTATTATTAAGTTTTTGGCCAAGGAGGGGGTCAATCCGACTGAAATATTTCGTAGATTGACGGCTCAATACGGGGACAGGACCCTGTCAAGAGCTCGCGTTTTTGCTTGGCACAAGGAATTCGCCGAAGGACGGGAAGCAGTAGAAAACCTGAAGGCCAAATCACGATCGTCGGCCGGGAAGGTAATGGCCACTGTATTTTTCGACAATCAAGGCGCCTTTCACGTCGATTTCCTCCATCAACGACGCACAATAAATGCACAATATTATTGCGATGTTTTAGAGGCCGCAAAACAGTCTTTTCGTAGAAAAAGGAAATCTAAACCGGCGAGAAACGTCATTCTTCTTCACGATAATGCCCGACCACATTCGGCGAACGCTACGAGGCTTAAACTCGATCAAATTGGCTGGGAACCAATGGAACATCCCCCATACAGTCCAGACTTATCACCCTGCGACTATCACCTGTTTGGGCCACTCAAAGAGGCGCTTGGAGGCCAGCGTTTCGAAGACGATTCTGCGGTGGAGACCTTCGTGCTCCAATGGCTCAATGAACGCCCGAGAACTTTTTACGAAGATGGAATTAAAAAACTTCCAATCCGGTGGGGAAAATGTGTTACTCGTGCGGGAGACTATGTAGAAAAATAAGTTGTATCAAGAATAATTTGTAAGTAAGCAATATTTTTTTTAAAAAATCAGTCTCGTTTATATTTGATCAACCCTTGTACTATACGATTTTTCTCAGTTGTCCCTACATTGATTGTAATTTCTATGATTGTATTATTGAATTGTAAACAAGTTCTGTTTGTCTGCGTTGTGCAAAATGTTATTACGTAACTGAGCGTGTGCAACTGACTCAGAAAAACGTTGGTATAAACAATTAATTATTAGTTAATTATTAGGTACCGGAAGAATGAAGAACTTCAATTGTTTCAACAATTCATAAGAAGGGCGACAGACAAGTATGTGAAAATTACAGAGGGCTGTCAGTTACTAGCACAGTTGGCAGAATTTATGGGAAAATCTTAAAGCAGAAGGTAGAGGAGGAATACAAGGATCTCGAACCTGAGGACACTGGTACGGGAGGTAGACGACTGCGCAGAACAAAGCCACTGGACTTAATTGTTAATTGAGAGTAACCAATGGGTTATATCTCTTAAAGTGTTTTTCCATAATAAAACTAAATTACTAAATGAGTAAATCCTCAGTTGTAATGTGTGTGTGTGTGTGTGTGTGTGTGTGTGTGTGTGTGTGTGTGTGTGTGTGTGTGTATATAAGATATATATATATATATATATATATATATATATATATATATATATATATATATATATATAATATATATATATATAGACGTATTATAATTATTTTATATATATATACTTATATATATATATATAAATATCACAATAGGCCTATAAAATCACAACATATTTATACTTTCATATATTTTCCTTAAGTGTATACAATGGTATTACGTCATCCATTTTCGCATTTATTTTAATTGTGGAAAACAATAATAAATTCTTCTTCTTCTGATAACATCATTTTTTTTAATTTTTTGTGCAGTACAGTAAACACAGTAAGGCATATAATAATTATACGTTCTTAGTAATTCTAAACGATTAAAACCAACATTTTATTTTTTTTCCGGCAAAAAACCGTTCAGGTTATCATCGCCGTCACGAAAAATGAAAGTATAAAAAAAAAAATTAAACAAAATTTTACTTAAGAAGAAAACAACAACAACAAACTGTAACAGTAAAAATACATTAAAAATTTAGATAACAATTATAGATATATTACACTTAAAACTAAATAACAATAAGTAATGAATAAAATTTAATAACAATACGTAAAAGTATGCATAAACATAACATAAATAAAGTTTTTAGATAAAATAAATAAATAAAATAACACAAGAAATTACAAATATAATAAATTAAATTTTATTTAAAACATTCAGACGATGAAGGAAGTCTAGAACCCGGTCAACGGCCGAGGCACTATCTCCCAACATCGTCTGCAAACAGTTGCTCAGACCACACATAACACGCACATTTTGGAAACCATCACAATCGAGCAATATATGTTTTATCGTGATGGTTTCCCTACAGAACTCGCATTTAGGTGGGTCCCCGCGTTCCATCAGAAATCCGTGCGTTAACATGGAGTGACCAATGCGAAGGCGGGTGATCACCACCTCTTCTCTACGACTGGCACGTATTGACGACCCCCAAGGACGAACAGTATTTTTAATTACCCTCAATTTGTTACTGCTTGTAGCTGCCCATTCTTTTTCCCACTGTAGAAGAATTAAATGTTTTACGTGACAAAGAAAGTCAGACACTATTACACGTTGAGTGCATGGCGGCAGAAAAGTTGCTTCCTTTGCCGCATTATCCGCTGCAGTGTTTCCAAATATTCCACAGTTACCAGGAATCCAGATAAATGATACTGTTGCACCTCGTAGTTCAAGTCTATGGACAGAGCACAGAATATCTTGAACCAGAGGGTTTACCGAATACATATCCCGGATTGCCTGGAGGGCACTTTCTGAATCAGAACAAACTACGTAATGCAAACTGTCGAATTCAATAGTGTTCAGAGCCTTTAAGATGGCAGAGTTCGGCTGTAAAGACACTATAAATTGAGGGTAATCCATATTTATACGTTTCGTCCAGTGAGTAAAATGCACACCCAAACCAACATTTTAATTTACGTAGGAGCAGTATAACTCTAAAGACGAACACATCAAAGAAAAAATATTAATTTTACTTCAAAGTTCATCTTCTTGTGGACGCATTACAAATGACTTCGCAAAGAGGCCATTCGCAATCTAATCAGCTGATAGAACGGGTGCGGAGCGAGGTGGTTAGAATTGTCCATTCTACAAACATCATTTCCTACTGCCACTGCCACTCCTGCCACCGAGACTGGTGTGCAACTACTTTTAAATAACTGCTTTTTAATGATTCTACACCGGCTGTGGTTGCAGTCCGTGATTCGCAATTAAATAAGCAAGATAACGGTCTACGCTTAACCGTCGGTGGTGACGTAATCACAAACAAAATATGTATCTGCCAGACGTTACGTAATTAATTGGCCTAGACCTTTAATAACATATGGTATCTTTAATATTTCCTATCTTAATATAACCTATCTCAATAAAATATTTTAATTTGTTTTTAAATAGTTTTTTTTTGTTTTGATAAAGGAACAATTATTACAAATTTGCCCTAACGTAACCCCAATCAGTATTGTTTTACTTTTTTCGGAGTCACAAGATAAATAAATTTATTAAATTTTAAATACTCGCATTAATTATAAGTAAGAAAAAAATAATTAGGATTTCATTGTTTTAAAATGTTATTAAAACAATAAGTTAATTATTATTTTTAGATAGCTGTTTCTCGTTTTATCATATTATGTTAATCTACAATGAACCATTTTATTTATAATTTAGGCTGTACCAGGGGTCCGTAAGGAATTTCGCACTATGAAAGTTTCAAGTTTTTTTTTTTATAAGGCGAAAAGCACATTAAGGCTATTATCGCCTCCCTAAATGTAAATGTGAGTGTAAAGTGTTAAAGTCGTAAATGTGGCGTTGTAAGTGTAAGTGTGTGTTAGACTCGGGTACCGCGAGGGACGTCTAAATCCTCTCAATAGGTGCAGCTAGTCTGCACCCCTGCAGTCCTTCTCAATAAGAGTAGTCGTTGGGATGAGGGCGGTAGTTGGAAGGAAGGAAAAACATGTTTATAAAATAAATCACAAATATATTAGTGTAAAAACAGTGTCCAAAATATGTGTTTTGGTATTCAGAATTCTTGTCCCGGCTTGTACAACGAGCAAGGATAGGGGACTGTCAGTAGGGTCACATAACCTATAAGTTTAATTACTTTTAAGTAAATATTGAAATTGTTCTATACACGTTATGCAAAAAAGTGGCATTTCTAATGGTATTGTCAATTCGTGATTAATAAGTTAGCTTCGTAAAATATACAAAATATTGATTTGTGATGCCGCGCATGCGCATCCATGATGCCGTTTTGCCTGACAGTTAAAAGTGTCTTTTATGTTAAAATTTTCCACAAACAGTAAGTTTTAGCGCAAAATCGTTTTGCAGTCAGAAGTTGTTTAAAAAAATCTTTCTAAAGATACTTCATTTATGCCTGTACGAATAGTATGTGCTGAGAAAAAGGGATGTTGACTCGAGAAATAATATATGATTTTTCTTTAATTTACGAGTATTTAGGAATCTTGGTGTCTTCGAATGTGAAAAGGATAGTAATATATGTGTGAAGATGACTTTGTTCTTTCTAAAATTTGTTAATTGCTATAAAAATTCAAAGAATTTGTTTTTAAATTTGAAAAAAAACGTAAGTTCAGTGTAGAATCTATAAAACGTTTTCAGAGTAAAGAAATTTTTCTCGTCATAAAAATGTTGGTGAAAAGAAAACGAACATAATTTAAAAATAAATGGTGTAAAAACTTTATAAAGCTTTCTCGCATTTAATCTTCCCCCCCAAAATTCAATTCAAAAAGCTAATTACAAAAAATGCACACAATCATTTCCTATCTCCTTGGAAGATAGGATAGTATAAATTTTATTAATTAATAGTTCAAAAAAACTTAACCAAGCCAATTTTCTATCAGATAATGTTTTCACCATAGTCACAAGAACTTTAGGTATAATTTACACTAAAGTACAAGATTTTTGTTGGTTATTTTAAGGCGAAAAGCACATTAAGGCTATTATCGCCTCCCTAAATGTAAGTGAGTGTAAAGTGTTAAAGTCGTAAGTGTAAGTGTGTTAGACTCGGATACCGCGAGGGACGTCTAAATCCTCTCAATAGGTGGAGCTAGTCAGCATCCCCCAGCGGGGTTAAAGTACAAGAATAAGAGGGAAGCAGTAACAGAGAATACACAGCACAAGATTGTCATAAATACCTCGTAGGCATTGGTGAAAGATGCGCGCTTACACTCAGTGCCAGTGCCGACTGTTAACTTCATGGCTACCTTTTCAGTTCCGCGAAGCACAATGAGCACTAAACTTGGATAAAATTACATTTAGACTGTTCAAACATCAGATAAAATAAATCAGTTGATTATAATCAACTACGTCGTGTCAGTGACATAACTCGCAGATTAATATCCTAAGATCTGATATATTAATTCACACAGATAAGGTAATTTATCTGTGATGCCCATCTCTGGAAAGGTGGCTGTTGTTGAGTGTAACGTAACTGAAATGGAGAGTTTACCGCTATTGTGTTGGTAAGACTGATTTTGTGTTGTATATTTTTTTACTGCCAATAAATTCTCAAAAGCGAAGATGGGTAAATCGAATTTTTACATCTATAAAGTGTATAAATACTGCAAGATATCGAGACGCCTCGGTGGTCTAGTTGATAGCGTACTGGGCTTTCACCCCGAGGACCCGGATTCGATTCCCAGCCAGGGCTTAGCATTTTAATATGCTATAAATCATCCCATCGTCTGCATTAGCCCAAATGTGCACAATAGTCGGACGTTAAACACAAAAAAAGAGTACAAGATAATCGAAAATAAATATGTACGATATTTCCAATAGCACAACAGTGTAATTTGATTTAGTTACAACATATTTTTATAAACTATAACCTAATTATAAAATTTATTATGTATGTTAAATAACAAACGTAATATAACTACAATATAATGCAACCAGCAAGCAGCTTCTTAATTTCAACCACATTTCGATGATTTTCCCGAGTGGTTCTTGAGAGATCCGATGTGCTCACTACTAGAAACTCGCTTGTCCTGTCGAGGTACCGCTAGGCTGGAGGGAATGGCGTCACGAAGAGGTAAAATTCTTGAATAGAAATAAAGGATTGCTTATCCCGAGACTATGCTTAATTGCGAAGAATCTGTGCGAAAAATTAACGTGTTTTGGAGACAAAGATGAACAATTTTATTAGAATCGTCATGTCGTGGACAGGCTGAAATAAAAACATGTCACTTTGTTACACTCAAACGGTCTGTTTAAAATAAAAAAACCCAGGATAAGCTGAAGGTTGACATGGATATGCAATTAATAAACATTCATAATTAAAGTGTTTGTAGATGTTTTTTTGATACTAACACCAGAACACTAATCTTTCAAATAATTGTGACTCAGTTGTCGCTTTGCCGATGTGTGTATTTCATCAAATACATGTTTTTTTTACTAAATATCTTGACTAAATAAACGGTTTGTTGAGGTAAAAACAGCAACGCTCATCATAATAGATAGAAAAACGTTACACCGACATTACAAACAACACAACATAAAATTGCTCAGTTTACAATCCAACTCCTGCTCTGAATTTCCTCAAAAGTCTTGTGAGATTATTCTGATAGTTAAGTAAAAGAATTTGCCGAAGTTTTCCCGTAGTAATATTATTAGATACTATATAAGACTTTTTGCTTTTTGCGCGGTTCAATCGTGTTAACTTGCTTGCCTTATCATAACGGACTCTTTAATGATACAAAAATTAATGATACGGACTCTTTAATGATACAAAAATTAATGATACGGACTCTTTAATGATACAAAATACAAACATTAATGATACAGACTCTTTAATGATACAAAAATTAATGATACGGATAAGACTGAATAACTATGTACACCCTTATAGTTTTTAACATCTACAAACTATAAAAAAACATCTACAAACCCTTTAATTCTGAATGTTTATTAATTGCATATCCATGTCATCCTTCAGCTTAACCTGGGTTTTTTCTGATTTGAATAAACATTTTTGATTTCAGCGTCCACGACATGACTTCTAATAAAATTGTTATCAAAAATTAATTTTTCGCACAGATTCTTCGTAATTAAGCAGAGCTTCGGGATAAGCAATCCTTTATTGTATCTCTTTAATGATACAAAAATTAATGATACAGACTCTTTAATGATACGGACTCTTTAATGATACAAAAATTAATGATACGGACTCTTTAATGATAAAAAATTAATGATACAGACACTTTAATGATACGGACTCTTTAATGATACAAAAATTAATGATACAAGACTCTTTAATGATACGGACTCTTTAATGATACAAAAATTAATGATACGGACTCTTTAATGATACGGACTCTTTTTTTTAAACAAAAAAACTGTTTATAATTAATAAGACCTCAGGAAAAACTTTAAGATGGTAAGATTTCAATGTTCAAAAATGTATTTCTTCCTAAAGTATTTTTAAAAAATCTAAAAACAGAAAAGCTTTAAATCTTTTCTAATTTCTGCATAAAATAAGCATGTGAATTTTGTGTTAATTAATATCCAAATTAGGAAAGACGATGTAGGCCTACATCATTCATTCATATGTTTTTTTAAAATCATTTTTGAAGTTTTAACTTAACATTGCTCTTTATTTTATTTAAACTGAATATTTTTTTAAAATTTAAGTTAAAATTAACTAATATAAAACCAAATTGTTGGATCAAGAATTGGGAGAGTATCAAGGTGGATTTAGACCAGGGAGGAGTGGACCAGAGCAGATAATGGCTCTGAAGTGGATCATAGATTACCAGAAAAAAGGAATCCAGAAATTAATTAACCTTGTGAAACTAACTCTCCAGAACACTATATCTAAAGTGAGGTTCCGAGGAGAAGTCTCAGAACCTTTTGAGATGAAAACGGGATTACGGCAGGGAGATGGTCTTTCCCCCTCTTATTTAACTGTGTTTTGGAAAACGTTATTAGAGAGTGGAACAAGGTTAATGGGCAAATCAAAATTGGAACAAAGATAGGGTTAAATTGTTTAGCCTTTGCGGACGATTTGGCACTCTTATCGAACAGCTGGGAAGACACAACACACCAAATTGAATCACTAAGAGACATCGCAGGAAAAGTCGGCCTCCAAATATCCTTCAGAAAAACAGAGATAATGCCAATAAGAAAGACAGAACAAAAGTTCGTAAAAATCGGTAACGACCGGTTAAAGATTACCGATAAATTTAAGTACTTGGGAGAAACTATTACCAGAGACCTCAGAGAAAAACCAGCAATACTTAACAGAGTAGCTAAATTAAGATCTGCCTTCTATTTGACCCAGAACACCTACAAAAAAATCGCTTTCTATAAAATCTAAACTTAGGCATTATAACACGGTCATAAGGGCAAACGTAACTTACGCCTCGGAGACCCTATTTAATCTAAAGAGCCAAAATAGAACGGAGGAGCTCCAGAGAATGGAAAGGAGAGTACTCCGAACAATTATTAATAAGAAACATTTGGTGGGGACAGTACAGACTATTGCCGAATGCGGTCTTGTATCGGAACAACGAGCAGCTCACTAACATTTTTAGGAAAAGAAGATTGGCCTTCTTTGGACACCTAACTCGATTACCAGAGAGTAGACTTACGAGGAGATTATTGGACTACCAACTGAAGTGTAAAGTTAAGAACAACTGGTTGAAGGAGGTGGAACAGGACTTGGAGGAACTAGGAATAACCAGGGAGCAATTGGCAGGAAGAAAGGAAAAAGCGATCTTAAAAAGTCAGGAAACCCAATTACAGTTTAGGGAAAAACGTCCACGAAACGTAGTATATTCGGAAGAACTCAGACTTCAGAGATCAATAAGATTAAAAAAATACTGGGAAGAACGCAGAAAAACCAAAAGACTTAATTAAATTGACTGTGTGTGCTCCAATGTGGGCTTAAATTAAAAAAAAAAAAGATGACCACCACAGCAGATGATAAACCCCCCCGCCGCGCAATATTACTCATTACTCACAAATTTCCAAAACTATCTCTGATACGTCACTCACACACACACTCAAACACAGACAATAAATATGTCAATCAGATATGAATTAGGCCTAACATTTCATTACAAAACATTTCTATAATACTCACGAGTTCAATATTGGCAAACATAAAAATAATAAATGGTATCACTTTCAAATTGACCAAATTCTATATTAAAAAACTGGTACTAACCAGTTTACAAACATTCATACATCAGGCTACTTCCCAAAAATCACATTAAAAGCTGTTTGAAAAATAAGAAAATCAAACTTATTTCACAAAATCGGTTTCTAAAATTTGCTAATATTTTGAACTTATTTCTAAAAAAACATAATTCAAGAGCATCAAAATTGAAATATAAAAAATGTTCGACAGTAAATCGAAAATCAAAACAAACCCGATAGGCGTAATATTTTTGATTTTTCAAACTGAAAATTTATTTAAAAAAAAGTAAATATAAATAAAATTCCATGAATCAATTTTTAGAAAATGGGCTGATTGTTTCGATAGTTTACGATCCACGTTTTTAGTGATAAGCTTTGTTTACGTTGTTTCCATGCGGACTATTTTGCAGAGAAATCACATCAAAATTATTTGAGTTGATTTTGGTAATATAGCATTTTTAATTTTTTCCTAACCTAAAATCCAATTTACTATTATATTTTTTTAATTTTTATATATTACTTTTCTAATGAAAAAATATTCTCGAGATAAAAGCAAGCCAAACCTAAATCTATGCCATCAAAATCGGCCAATTCATTTTAAAATCTGACGGCGGTTAAGGATTGTTTTGGTGTTTTCGATTTACACATATATATCGAACCTGGTAGCAGATATCAGAAGAAGGAGGCTTCGGTTCTATGGACACATCAGTAGACTCCCAACAACGAGACTTGCCAACAGAATCCTTAAGTATACACAAGGAGTCAAATCAACAACGTCGTGGATCGCACAAGTCAGAATAGACCTACATGACGTAGAAATAGACTCAACAGACGTTGAAGACAGGAACGCATACAGGAGAAAGATGCTCGGTTGGAAGGTCCCAGAGAATGAAATCCCAAAGAGAGCAGGGGTAAAATGGACGGAGGAGCGGAGGAGGATCCATGGGGACAGGATGAGGGAGGTGTGGAGGATTAGAAGGAACAAGACATGAGTCGGAGTGCTTTGCGTGATCCAACAGGGTCTATGCGCAAATAATAATAATACATATATAAAATTAAATCAAAATCATATTTTCCACTTGGTTTTCAATAACTCCTAAACTGGATTTTCGGGGTTCACAGTTAACTAAATGTTTTGCTTCGTACAAAATTGTTAAAACCGATTTTGAGAAAAACTTTTAACAGTGTTTTTGACCAAAAAAAAGCTATAACAATGTTCTTTTTCTTAATTTACAAAAATAATCACAGTATATATGAACAAACCAGATACAATCTAGGCGTCAATTTTTTTAAAAAATCGGTCAATTAATTTACAACACGCCTGCACTCAATGTTGGTTATTGTTGTTTTTTTGCGATTTACTATGGTTTTTTAAACTTACAAAATATTTCAAAAATTATTTGACTGAAAAGCTTTATATGACAAAACTTAAAAGATTTGACAAAAGTCGATCAAAATATGATGAACCAATTTTGTTCACAAATTGTGCCGATTTTTCACTTTTTTAAAAAAGTTTTTAAACAGGGTTTTTGGGATATAGTGAACGCTTGTGTTTTGTCGGGGTTACAAAATCGTTAGAGCTGACTTTGAGAAAGTCCGATTTTTAATACTTTTTAAACCAAATAAAGCTTTTGACGCTCTTTAAAAGTTTAAATCGGTCTCCATTTATATTGATCCAGAAATTTATATTGATCCAGAAATTTATATTGATCCAGAAATTTATATTGATCCAGAAATTTATATTGATCCAGAAATTTTTATTGATCCAGAAATTTATATTGATCCAGAAATTTATATTGATCCAGAAATTTATATTGATCCAGAAATTTATATTGATCCAGAAATTTATATTGATCCAGAAATTTATATTGGTCCAGAAATTTATATTGGTCCAGAAATTTATATTGATCCAGAAATTTATATTGATCCAGAAATTTATATTGATCCAGAAATTTATATTGATCCAGAAATTTATATTGATCCAGAAATTTATATTGATCCAGAAATTTATATTGATCCAGAAATTTATATTGATCCAGAAATTTATATTGATCCAGAAATTTATATTGATCCAGAAATTTATATTGATCCAGAAATTTATATTGATCCAGAAATTTATATTGATCCAGAAATTTATATTGATCCAGAAATTCAAATTGATCCAGAAATTTAAATTCAAATTGATCCATAAATTTAAAATGGATATATATATATATATATATATATATATATATATATATATATATATATATAATTAAATCAAAATCATATTTTCCACTTGGTTTTCAATAACTCCTAAACTGGATTTTCGGTGTTCATAGCTAACTAAATATTTTGCTCCGTACAAAAATTGTTAGAACCGATTTTGAGAAAATCGTTTAACAGTGTTTTTTACCAGCTTTAACAATGTTCTTTTTCTTAATGTACAAAAATAATCACTGTATATCTGAACAAACCAGATATATTCTACGCGGCAATGCTTTTTAAAAATCGGTCAATTAATTTAGGGGTTACTTCATTTAAGTAATTTTGTCAAAAATCGTTAGAGCTGACTTTGAGAAAGTTCGATTTTTAATACTTTTCAAACCAAATAAAGCTTTTAAAGTTCTTTTTAAAAAATTTTAAATGGTCTACAGTTATGGATGAAAGAAATATAAATTTCATCAAAAACGGTAATTGGTTTATTCACCAGCGATTGGTGTTATTGGTGCGCGCCAGCAAACATGCGCGCACGCGTACATACACCCATCTAAATAGAAACCACTTCCTTGCACACTTTAATTTCTACTTGGTGAACCCTAAAAAATCTATTCAAACTAATATATCGAATTTTTAAGAAGATGGTAATACTTTATTAAATCAGCGAGGAAAACATAATCTGGAACATTTTTAATTGTGGTTGCAACTTTGAACATGTAATCATATTTAATGAATATTCATTTTTCCAGTTTAAAAAAAAACATTTTTTCACTCTTCAACGCTTGTTGCGAATAAATATAGCTTTTTTTACGCACAATGTATTTTTTTTTAATGTGATAATGTGACACTGTGACAATGTGACAAAGTGATAATGTGACACTGTGACAAAGTGACAATGTGACACTGTGACAATGTGACAAAGTGATAATGTGACACTGTGACAATGTGACAATGTGATAATGTGACACTGTGACAATGTGACAAAGTGATAATGTGACACTGTGACAATGTGATAATGTGACACTGTGACAATGTGACAAAGTGATAATGTGACACTGTGACAAAGTGACAATGTGACACTGTGACAATGTGACAAAGTGATAATGTGACACTGTGACAATGTGACACTGTGACAAAGTGACAATTAAATTTAGCTTTTTTATGCAAAACAATTAATGCATTTGGAATCTGTAAGTCTAAACAATTTTTTCTAGCAGGAAGGAAACATTATTCTGGGTAATTTATTTGATATTCAAATAATTGTTTTTGTTTACTTCCTTTGCAGTTCATTCATGTGAAACTAACAATAATAAACATGAAGAATATTATTTTAATGCAAAATATTATTTTAGCCGAAAAGTAGCCCTTCAGTACTCTTTTTTTTTTTGTTTAACGTCCGACTATTGTGCACACTTGGGCTAATGCAGACGATGGAATGATTTATAGCGTATGAAAATGCCAAGCCTTGGCCGGGAATCGAACCCGGCTACGCTATCAACTAGGCCACCGAGGCGGCTGAATTTGATTATGATTTACGTTAAATTTCTCCAAAAAAAAAATAGAGTACAACACACAAATATATTAAAAACATGTAAAAAAGTGGTATAACTGGAGAAAAAGAGTGTTTTCATTGAAGAAAAATATTTTTTAGCGGCTTTTCTTAAAAGTAAACAAAATACTCTAAAACACAAATTATGATACACGTAATTCAGCATTCCCCCCCCGAATTCATCCCCTAAAAGGACAAAAATATAAATGAGGTATAAATGTTTGTATTGGAGAAAAATATTTGATATCAGATTTTCTTAAATTCGAATGGAACACGTTTGAATAAAATAAAAAAACATATTCAGGTTATAATATTTTTTCATATTCACTGTAAAATAATCATGATGTACTTGTTATACTCAGTACTCGAACAAGGTACGGGTGCTTCTATTTTTGTTTCTGAAAATGTTTCTTCAATTATAACTTTTATTTTAGTAGCATTAAAACAAGCTTCATTATAGCAGCGTGTGCATTGTATTGAAATAAGTTTTACAAATCGATTCTTGTTCAACTTGCAGTGACACTGAAGAAAGCATTAAATTCTCTCCATTCATCTTCTTTTTAGATTTTTTTCGATTAAAACGTGCAGCGACGTTGTCCGATGCCTAGATTCCACTCTTTCCGATCTTCCCATTGTCCGATTTGTAAATTTCGATCACTCATATCTTTACGGATTCCTTTCATCCAGCTCTTTATTGGTCTTCCTCTTGCCCTTTTTAAGGTCGGCACCCACTCCATTGCTTGTTTCGGCAGTCGCGCTTGGCTCATCATTTTGACATGACCGTACCAAATTAACTGACTCCTCTCAATATCCTTTCTAATCGTGTCCTTTATTCCCATCTGTTGACGAATTACCTTTCTTATTCTTTGGACTCTCGATATCCTAGCAGATCTTCTCAACGCATCCATTTCTACAGCCTCTATCCTTTTCTTTAATTCTCCACGTCTCAGCTCCATATATTAAAAAACTCTTAATAATCGCATTATATATATAATATGCGTTATATTATATAATGCATTATATATATTGAGCTTTTGTGATCTTGTTATATTCTTACTCCACAATACGACGTTCAAGCATCCTATTATTTTCCTTGTTTCTGTTATTCTCGATCTTATTTCGTTTTCATCCGTACCGCTTTCGTCGAACTTTAAGGCCCAAATACCTATACTCTTCACATGGTTGTATGTCCTCCGTAGAGTCAATGTCTAGACTACTTATTTTGTCACCTATACATAAATATTTTGTTTTTCCTGTGTTCATACATAATCCCCCCTCTTAATATATTTCTTTTAACTAACGCGTCATGTATTGTAGATCTTCTTTGTCTCCTGCAATTACAGCTTGGTCATCTGCAAACTGTAAAGTGTAAATCATCGAATCTTTTAAAGGTACTCTCATCCCGGAGCACTTTCACTTCCACTGCAAGAGAGCGTATTTTATATAAATTTTAAATAGAATGGGTGATATGGAGCAGCCCTGTCGTATCATATCAGATACGATTTTTTTTAGATACGATTTTCAAATCAACACGGATCATTGTTAGCTAATCGATACTTAGTTTTTGATTAAACTAAAATTTTCGACCGTACTCTAGAAATTAACTTATGTTTTTTATAAAGTTAGTAGAATAAAGAACATGAAATTGAAAAAGACCTAATGGACTTAAAAATTACAGAAAATTCACTGCTTGACCAAACTGCTAAGATAATTACCAAGGACTAAGATTCCATAAAACCAAAATAAGACCTTTTGTCATTTCGGAAGAGGAGAGGAAGAGAAGATCGGAAAGAATGAAGAGCTACTGGGAACAAAGAAAAGTACAGCGCGCAAGAAATGATTGATTCATGACCCCAAAGAGGGTGAAACGATAAAAAAAAAAAAAAAAAAAAAAAAAAAAAAAAAAAGAACATGATCTTTGAAACATTATCTCTCACAACCCAGGGCCCACTTGAAAGGCTGGAGATCAAAGAAAGAAAGATATTACGAAAAATTTTAGGCCCCAAATTCCGTAACAACCAATTACTCCACATCAGTAATGAAACTCTTTACCAAAAAACTGAAACACTATCAGACACAATAAGAAAAAGGAGAATTGATTTTTATGGGCACATTCTCCGAATGGACAAAAATAGACTAACCAAAAAAATATTTGACTACTTTCGCATTAGAAGAGCCAAACCACTTTGGTTTAGAGAAACGGAGAAAGACATAACAGAACTACAGATCACTGACACTATGCTCATGGACAGAACAGCCAAAACAATAACCAAGGACAAGAAGCAACGGTTCCAAGGCAAAGTCAAATCCAAGCGAACGATCCAAATCTCTGACGAAGAAAGAAAAGCAAGATCACAACGAATGAAGACTGCTTCATTCGTCAGTACTCCAAAACGAAAGCCTAGGAGACTTTCTTTCGAGAGATGAAACCTCCACTGATAGCCTCCCCGTTTTGGAGTACGGTTTCTCCCACTCTGATCAGGTCCACATTCAAAACACAGTAAACAAATGCATTCTATAATTCTTCTAAATTGCCCTTTACACAAAGTGCCTAGGAGAATCTCTTTCAATAGATGAACCCTCCACTGACAGCCTCCACGTTTTGGAGTACGGTTTCTCCCACCCTGTTCAGGTCCACATTAAAAGCACAGTAAACGAATGCATTCTATAATTTTTCTAAATTACCCTTTACACTGGGTGCCTAAGAGAATCTCTTTCAATAGATGAACCCTCCACTGACAGCCTCCCCGTTTTGGAGTACTGACTGGGCTACGAGGAAGGCACAGAACATTAAAAAGTGATTGATTTAGTGTACCCCAAATTTGGGTGAAACAAATAAAGAAAGAACATGATTTCGGACCAGTTTTTTTAGCGTGGATAAAATGCTACAAAAATCTATATTTGCGGTCCAGAAATTCGTGGCTACTTAACATGAAAAAGTAATTTTAGACGCCATGTTGGAACTAATTTTTCAAGTGTAAAGGTAGTTATGCCACACATTTTTCTGTTTGTGTTGCATGCTGAGAATAATGCCGCAAACCGGTTGTAATC
Organism: Callitettix versicolor; assembly: GCA_022606455.1. NCBI lineage: Eukaryota > Metazoa > Arthropoda > Insecta > Hemiptera > Cercopidae > Callitettix > Callitettix versicolor. The sequence goes on from CM040184.1 coordinate 7,298,976, forward strand.
TCATTATGTGTTTTAAAGGTGTCACTTGGTTTTTAAAAGTTAAACTTTCAAAAACTACTTAGGCCTATTAAAACTGAATTTTTTACACTGTTTGCGACATTTTATTTGGCGTAAAAATCAGCCCCGAATCACATCACGTTAGTTGAAAATTTGCGGCAGAATACAAAAATTAAATGTGCCAAAATTGACTGCACATTAGCGATCAGGTTGGTTTAGAAATTAGGAAGAAGAAAAGCAGAAATAATCGATGACGTTAAAAACTCAAACAGTAAAAACCAATTGATAAGGGCACACTTTGCATTTGTTTTTAATAACCAGAAAGCAAAAACACGCTAAACTTCAAGGACCTATACCTATTTTTCTTGACATCTGTAGTGCTAATTATGCTTAATTAATTACACCGTCTGATAGTATCGCATGTACTGTAGGCTACTCCTAATTAGTTTTGTAGAAGTTACACGTCCGACAAAAACAAAATATTACTATAAACATAATTATTCTCTTACCGTAGAACATAGATTTACAATAGGCCTACTCTCGATTTGGGTGACCAGTCTAATATACATCATAATGTACGAAATATCAAAACTATATTGAAATATAGGGTGGCATATTTCGCGTAAGTTAAAAGAAATATATGAAGAGTGTGGATTATGTATGAACAAAGGAAAAACAAAATATTTATATATAGGTGACAAAATGAGTA
>CM040184.1:7302181-7329681 GCA_022606455.1 Callitettix versicolor
TAGGCCTATGATTACATTTTGTCCTCTTTGCCAGCTACTGTCAACTGTGACGTAATTATTTATTATTTGTTATTATGCTGTCGTCGTCTTTTCATTAAAAATGAGTTTTTCCGAGTGATCGTTATGCTAACTGGCGGTCAGAATTGTAAGTCAGGGGTTACACACGTATTTTGTTATAGTTAGAAGCTTGTTTAGGTGTTTTTTAACTTAGCTTCCATCAGCGATACATCTGCGTGTAGGCCTATGATTACATTTTGTCCTCTTTGTCAGCTACTGTCAACTGTGACGTAATTATTTATTATTTGTTATTATGCTGTCGTCGTCTTTTCATTAAAAATGAGTTTTTCCGAGTGATCGTTATGCTAATTGGCGGTCAGAATTGTAAGTCAGGGGTTACACACGTATTTTGTTATAGTTAGAAGCTTGTTTAGGTGTTTTTTAACTTAGCTTCCATCAGCGATACATCTGCGTGTAGGCCTATGATTACATTTTGTCCTCTTTGTCAGCTACTGTCAACTGTGACGTAATTATTTATTATTTGTTATTATGCTGTCGTCGTCTTTTCATTAAAAATGAGTTTTTCCGAGTGATCGTTATGCTAATTGGCGGTCAGAATTGGAAGTCAGGGGTTACACACGTATTTTGTTATAGTTAGAAGCTTGTTTAGGTGTTTTTTAACTTAGCTTCCATCAGCGATACATCTGCGTGTAGGCCTATGATTACATTTTGTCCTCTTTGCCAGCTACTGTCAACTGTGACGTAATTATTTATTATTTGTTATTATGCTGTCGTCGTCTTTTCATTAAAAATGAGTTTTTCCGAGTGATCGTTATGCTAACTGGCGGTCAGAATTGGAAGTCAGGGGTTACACACGTATTTTGTTATAGTTAAAAGCTTGTTTAGGTGTGTTTTTTTAACTTAACTTCCATCAGCGATACATCTGCGTGTAGGCCTATGATTACATTTTGTCCTCTTTGCCAGCTACTGTCAACTGTGACGTAATTATTTATTATTTGTTATTATGCTGTCGTCGTCTTTTCATTAAAAATGAGTTTTTCGGAGTGATCGTTATGCTAACTGGCGGTCAGAATTGGAAGTCAGGGGTTACACACGTATTTTGTTATAGTTAGAAACTTGTTTAGGTGTTTTTTAACTTAACTTCCATCAGCGATACATCTGCGTGTAGGCCTATGATTACATTTTGTCCTCTTTGCCAGCTACTGTCAACTGTGACGTAATTATTTATTATTTGTTATTATGCTGTCGTCGTCTTTTCATTAAAAATGAGTTTTTCCGAGTGATCGTTATGCTAACTGGCGGTCAGAATTGGAAGTCAGGGGTTACACACGTATTTTGTTATAGTTAGAAACTTGTTTAGGTGTTTTTTAACTTAACTTCCATCAGCGATACATCTGCGTGTAGGCCTATGATTACATTTTGTCCTCTTTGCCAGCTACTGTCAACTGTGACGTAATTATTTATTATTTGTTATTATGCTGTCGTCGTCTTTTCATTAAAAATGATTTTTTCTGAGTGAACGTTACTGGCGGTCAGAATTGGAAGTCAGGGGTTACACACGTTTTTGTTATAGTTAAAAGCTTGTTTAGGTGTTTTTTTTAACTTAACTTCCATCAGCGATACATCTGCGTGTATGATTACATTTTGTCCTCTTTGTCAGCTACTGTCAACTGTGACGTAATTATTTATTAGCTTGTACCTGATTGAATAAGGTAATTACATTAGTGTAATTAAGATATAAAATACTGATACAGCAGAGCTGATTTAATATTTAGATATATTATGAATCACTACGGTTACATAAACGTTATGCCAAACAGATTTTAAATATTATTCAATTCGCATAAAACAGTCAGTAATAGAATCTTGCATAACGCGCTATTAGTATTACAAAACGATGTATCATTAAAGCTGTATTGTAGTTTTATGTGGAATATTTTAGTAATAAATGTAAACCTTGAAAAAAGTATAGTCATAAGGTGCAAAAACATCTTTTAACCTGTTGCTGTTTCCCCTCACGTAAAAAAATCCTTATAAAAATATAGAAAATAACCGAAAATGAAAGAATTTCTAAAAATCAATTCATCACGTTTTGCTCAAATTTCTAGCGCGTATTTATTCGTGTTGAATTCCTAAACAGTTTTTGCAAATTTCACTATTTTATTATGTTTACCACTGGATAAAATCACAAGTTTAAAAACACACTTTTGTACTTGGATTTAGACAAATTAAAAAAAGTGTAATAATTAATTAAGAAAATATTACGTTTGTTTATATATGTTTACTGCTGCTATTGTACGTTTACAGCATCGAAAGTAACAAGTTTATATGTTTACAGGAAAGTTATTTGATCAGCTGATCAGCTCTTTGAAAGCACATGTTGATAAGATGTTTGTGCAAAGACAAAATAACTACAAAACTCATCACAATAAGGCACTTTATTGCATTTTAAGTAATTTACTTGAAGTCATTTAACGTTTTGTATTGCTTAACAAACTTGTAGACAGAAAATGTCGTGACAGAAAATTGTTTTTTTGTTCTTACAAAAACATTTTCGCGTACAAATAGCACGGCGTAATTTTTCAAATATTAGTGATAATATCTTGGATTTTTCTTTTTAATTTTACGTAATTTTGCGATACAAAAGTTAGATACGTACATTTAAATAGTATTTTAGTTCACGAGTTAAAAAAAGTTCGCGACGTACGAATCGCGTGTGCAGCTTGGCCAAGCCGAATTTCATGGTGAATATTTTAAACGTGTAATTGTGTTTGTAATGTATGTTTTAATGTTTTGTTTGACTTTGTGACGACCTCGACAGATGGGTTTAACATTTTGTATAACGGCCTGAAGATGAAAGTATAGTTTCGAAACCGCGGTAACCTTTATGAGGTGAGTTGATAGACCACTGACAGGAAGAATAGGTCATAAGCCTAATCATTTGAATATGTGGTCCGGTGGCTGTGTTACAATAAAAAAAATTCATTAACATTTTTTCAATAGCTTCACATTTTTACAATTCCGACGTTGGTTTGATTACAAAATGTGTGAATTTGTGTGTGTGCGCGCGTGTGCGTGCGTGCGTGCGTGCGCGCGTGTTCGCGCGCGCATGTGTACATAAACAACCAAACTTTAATTTGGTTTAAAAAGTTTGGATTCAAATTAAGAAGCATAGATTTTCTAAAAATACGTTTAGTGTAGCCTTTAAAGAAAAATACATCTTTTTTTTGTTTTGTCACTTGAGGACTTATTCCCCCACTCTTTCTCCCAATCAGTCTGTATAATGTTTTATATAAACTACCTATAATATACTAGGTATAACAATTCCCAATGTTAAATCAATTCAGAAAGGCAATGTTGCTGCCAAGATTTTTAGCGACTGCCAAAAAAAGTGTACTTTAATATTAGGGTCATGAAGATACACTGGAGAGTGTCATTCATAAGTAGGATCACTCCTGAAAATCCTATCAGGCAAGGTTAAATTGAATAAAGATGTGTGGTAGAAAGTGGAACTTTTGATATGTGATTCTCTGATTTTCGATACCTGCCAAGTACAGAACAGCTTATACTCTAATTTTCTCTTACTACCTTGTCCAAACCAGTGCAAATTTGAGGGAATGAATTGGAAAGCTTGAATGAATTGATGGTGAAAAATTGATGTGTACAAGCTTTTCAATGAATTTTCTGAACAATATTATCACTGACTAGGTATTCTGACATCGTTTTCTTGTCATGACAGTTTTGTCCCTAATATACAATACAAAGTGGGAATTTTCTGTTTGGAACCACATTTTTGATTTTAATATCTGGAAATATGTATTCCCTGCTTAATCAAACCAAAGTTAACGACACTGTTATTTAAAACGTAAAATCAGAATATGTACAATAAAAATAAATTCTAAAATCAGTAGAATTTGTTTGTTTCTTTTTCTTTAATTAATTGTTTTTTGGAAATTTTTACAGCGTATTACAAAGGGAAATATTTTATAAATTTAATTTCGGAACCGTCTGTAGTCAGATTTTTGACACAACTGTAGATACAGTTTCTACAAAAGCCCTTTGTTCGGGTGCATAAATCTTTCAGGAACTAGATAAACAGCGCTTCAATATTTTTTCCACACATAGGCCTAAATGGCGTCAGAATAAAGTCAATTTAATCAACACGTTTACACTAAACGCACGCTCGCTGATGAAATATTTTATTTTTTTAATTTTTATAATAAATTTGCAAATAAAATTATGGAAGCAATAACACTGACCAATGTTCGTCGTGACGAAAAGCTGCATGGAGAACGTGGACTGAGTTGACGCATCTGGATATCGTCATATCATCGCGCAGGTCACGTATTTAACGTGTATACTGAAGCGTCTACGTATGATTCAAAACAAACAAATACTAAGTTTACTGGCAGCTGTATTCGCCACTGATAAATATTAAAAATCACAACATACAAAAAGCGCTTCAAAAACGTTACACTATTATTAAAAGTGCTCAAATGAATACTTAAGCCATCAAGAAAAACTTACATTATATTATTATTTATCCTCCAGTTACGTAATTCATCACACTTCACTATGTTCCTATGTAATAGAGGTGGGCGTTTCTGCTATTTTTAAAAAACGTCAACAAACTGTTTGTTGAGGAAAAAAACTGCTTTTTAAAACGGTTGGAAAAAAACAGGTTTAAAAAACTGAAACTCAAAGTTGTATTAGCAGCTAAAACATAAAGCACATACGTTCAATTTTTTAAGACTACTTTTTCATTCCCATTGCCACCATGTCCTTAAATTGTTTTTGGGTATAAAGCATTTAGAAAGGATAAAAATAATCCTTATACGTGTAGTAATAATTAAATTACATTCTCAAAACGTAATATATATGTATGCCATTTTATATTTACAAAATGCAATGAATTTCTAATAGAAGCATTCTTTTTACGTAAAAATTAAATAGTCCTTTGCATATTTACCAAAATGCAAACGATTTAGAATATTTTTAGTTGATTAAAAAATATTGATGATTGATAATGAATATAAAAAAATATGTATAAATAAAATTAGGCTCTGTATCTACAAAATGTGAGAGGTTACTACAACTCGCAACAAAATAGAGATAAACGTTGACATTGACCAAACAGTTCTTACTTCACTACAAGCAACAAGTAACTTTGGAATAAAGGGAAAAAGCATAAAAGCAGTAGCAGGCAAACAGCAGGAAAACAGTTTTAGCGCTTGCGGCAACGTTCGAATAGAACAGTCCGTTCCTTGTTTAACAAATCATAAACCAGTCCAAATCAAACTGCTTTGTTTCCGTTTGAAAAAGCAGTTTGTTTGTCGTTTATAGAAAAGTAGTTTTTTTAACAGTTTGGTGTTTTCTGCCCCACCACTACTATGTAACTCTTCACTGGGTTCCGGGGCATAGGGAAGTTGAGGGTAATGAGGAGGCAGACCGACTGGCTGGACTTGGATCTGCATCTGAGTTTGTTGGACCTGAGCCGGCTTTAGAGGTTGCTCTATCGTTGACCAGGTCCACTATTAATGGGTGGATTACATGTCAACACCAGTTAAGATGAGACAACCTTCATGGGCATTCCCATAGTAAACGTCTCTTAAGCAAAGTTCCTTCTGGAGGAATCAAAGAGGCAGCAGATGTCCTGGGCAGAGCACAACTCAGGAGGATCATGAGGCTCATAACAGGGCAATGTGGTCTGAGGGTGCACATGAACAGGTGTGTACCATGGAGAAACCGTGTGTAGATTGTGCAGGAAGGAGGAGGAAACTGCAGGTCACATAATTTATGATTGTGAGGCTCTTGCTAGTAGGAGGTTTTTGGTTTCCAAGACCGTAGGGATCTTCAGCAGAGTGAGCTAGTCAGTAGATTGTTGGAACTTATTAGGGGCACCAATCTGCTGAACTAGGTATTTTAAGAGGTAAGTTGCACAATAGGTCAGTCGATCGCAGTGCCTGGGGTTGAACTATCCCTTCCTCTAGTAAGTAAATAATAATAATAATAATTGCAATACTGGGCTACGAGGAAGGCACAGAACATTAAAAAGTGATTGATTTAGTGTACCCCAAAGTTGGGTGAAACAAATAAAGAGATATAATTATAATAATACGTAATTCATCAACATCATTTCATCAGTTTTTGAAGGTCTGATTCAAGATTACAAATTAGGAACAGAAGACACTTTCAGTAAGAAAGGGGATCGAAAAACAAATTAAACTTGGCAATGGTCATGTTTTTATCGCTTTATTCGATTTATTTCTAAACTTTAAATTTCTTTTTGTTTCAAATATGAAGAATTTAGTTTTATAAAACGTTTTTTTTTCAAAATTAAATACAAATTATTCGTGAAATGAAATCTATGTAAAAGAACCAGAATTAATGCAGTAACTGTTCTATTAAAAGTTTAACCTAATCACTGAACAAACCAAATGTTAATATTATTTATCTGAATATGCAAGCTCAATACGTAAATTATCACTGCACTTTCCGATTTATCAATGACTTTTAATGTTCAGCAGTCATGGGGGTCATCGTTACAAAATGGTTTAATTTGTCTACTATCTATTTGCAAGCACATAAAGCTTTAATTAATAAAGCTATTAACGACCGCAGACATAGAACTTGGGAAAATAACCATGTGTTACTTAACCCCAACGGCATTTTGTTAACTTCCTTCGCAAACAATTAGCATTCAATTAACCAAAAAGGAAAAAAATCAAACCGGTTTAACCGTGTACACAAAGGCTTAAAGAATGATTCCTTAACAATACTCGCGAGTTGGAAATTGATTGAAGTTATGTAATATTTATTTATACCTTTCTTTTTTTGTCTCATCTTTTTTTAAACACAGTTTAATAACTTTTGTTTTGTTGCAAGACTTCTATATAATAGACTACTTGCTTTTTGGAGATTTGTAGTGAACTGAAATGGTGTTATGTTTGTCTAGTTCATTGTCACTTGACCTTGGCGTTCCGTTTTTCATAATTTATTTATTGTTATTTAGTATAACCTATAAAAACCTATGTTATAGTATAACCTATAAAAACCTATGTTATGGTATAACCTATAAAAACCTATGTTATAGTATAACCTATAAAATCCTATGTTATAGTATAACTATAAAAACCTATGTTATAGTATAACCTATAAAAGCCTATGTTATGGTATAACCTATAAAAACCTATATTATAGTATAACCTATAAAAACCTATGTTATAGTATAACCTATAAAAACCTATGTTATGGTATAACCTATAAAAACCTATGTTATAGTATAACCTATGTCATAGTATAACCTATAAAAACCTATGTTATAGTATAACCTATAAAAACCTATGTTATAGTATAACCTATAAAAACCTATGTTATGGTATAACCTATAAAAACCTCTGTTATAGTATAACCTATAAAAACCTATGTTATAGTATAACCTATAAAAACCTATATTATAGTATAACCTATAAAAACCTATGTTATAGTATAACCTATAAAAACCTATGTTATAGTATAACCTATAAAAACCTATATTATAGTATAACCTATAAAAACCTATGTTATAGTATAACCTATAAAAACCTATGTTATAGTATAACCTATAAAAACCTATGTTATAGTATAACCTATAAAAACCTATGTTATAGTATAACCTATAAAAACCTATGTTATAGTATAACCTATAAAAACCTATGTTATGGTATAACCTATAAAAACCTATATTATAGTATAACCTATAAAAACCTATATTATAGTATAACCTATAAAAACCTATGTTATAGTATAACCTATAAAGACCTATATTATAGTATAACCTATAACAACCTATGTTATAGTATAACCTATAAAAACCTATGTTATAGTATAACCTATAAAAACCTATGTTATAGTATAACCTATAAAAACCTATGTTATAGTATAATCTATAAAAAAACTTCTCTATTTTCATTTCATATTTGTGGAATGTGATTTATGTTTTTTCTGATATTCTTTTTATTCTATCTCGAACAATATTTATTTTTGAAAATCGTAGATAATAAAAATTTTTTTCTTGAAACCGTAAACAGTTTTTGTAACGTGTTGTTCCTGAGGCTGCAACGCAAAAATTGTAATACTTGTCAAGTATTAAGTGATACTGTATTACCTAACTTTCTTAACGAATAAATAAATGTATATATTTTAAATTTTTCAAAACATTTGATTTTATTTTGATCCTGTTATTTATTATCACTTAAGATGTTAAGTAAAAAGTATAATAATAAATGTTTATGTAGCAAACGATTCAGAGGAAATGCAACCTTATGGTCGTCTCTAATTTTACCTTGGAACTATTTACTTACAAAGAAAATACATTTCTATGTCTATGTAAATAAATTCTTTTTGTAGAACAGAAACATAAATTATTATCAAAGAAAAATAGTCTAAGAGAGACAATAGCAGAGCATATTATCACTGAATAATTTTAAAATAAATGAATATTATCACTAAGTCTGTGCACGTTTTCTGGAAAAGTTTTAAAATATTCTTATTGCTGTTTTAAAAAAACATCCTATTAATTTTTTCAAAATTTTAAACATCGTTGTATACAGGAAAAATTATAACTGAGTTTTATTTATTATAAAACTTCAATTTATAGATTTTAAAACAAAAATAGTTTTCTAGTGAAAAATTTTTTTTCTTCTAATAATCCAAACGATTAAAAGAAGTAATTGAAAAACGAAAAAAGACTTTAATTACTAACAAGGGAGCCGACAAACCCGCACCTCCATGTACTCGTATATATGGTTCCTTGGAGTTACATCATTGGCACATGGAGTTACACATATGCACTTAGAAATATTTCGTTTTTTATGAGAAATTTATCGAACTGTTATCTTTACGTATAGGCTGATTCATCATTTTCAATGGCAAATAATACAAGTTAACACAAAAAGTGTAAATGTCAAAGCCGTTTGATTGACACGTTTATTGCTTTATCACTGCACTAAGTAGCTTAAAAATTAGATAATTATTGTGAAGAAATCGAGTTTGAGATTTTGATAAATATATTCGTTTTCAGGTTCCCAGAGTTTGAAAGAAACGTGGCTTGCGCACATTTAAACGCTAAAGTTAAACGAACTAACCGATTTCGATGAAATATCGCAAATTAACTAAACAATAATTGAATTTTTTTAACAATCAGTTCTAATAGTTTTAATAAAATTTAGCTCAATAATCCAAATAAACCGTATAGGCCTCAATTTCCTCTCGGTTTGAGAGATATACTGCAGACAATGAAAAATTATCATCAAAACCTAATGTTTCAAAATCGGCTAATTATATTTTTTTTAAACTTTGATCATATATTAAATTTACTTATATTAACTTTTATAAGTTATATATTAATTTAAAAATGTTCACTAAATTTGAAATTAAGTTACAATTCAGGAGCAAATTGTAAAAATATTACCTACGACTGCCACTTGGTTTGTTTTTCGAGTCTTAAGCCGTATTTTTTTAAATTTTAAATTACGTACTTGTGTTATAATTCGCTATAATACCCTTTGACAATACCTGACCAGGTAATATTAAAAAATAGGTAGATTTTGACAAATCGGTTTTTTGTCAATGCCTTCCAGATTTTTTGGACAGCTAATATAATTTTAGTTATTGTGCTTAATCATTTAAATATCTATGTTGATTTGTAGAAACGTAAACATTATTTGCATCATTTAATTAAATCTTTTTAAAATAAACTATGCTTAGTCTACAATTTGAATATTTAGGCTTAGCACTATTCTTCTAAGCTTGTATTGTCGGACCAGAAATGGATACAACGCTCAAAAAAAGTGATCTAAAAAAGATTTGAGAAAGATTTCGACTTTTTAAATATATATTAAAAGGAAAATTGTCGACACAAGTAGAATTTTATGCAGTAAAAACGATTATTGAAAAACGTTTTTAAAAATTGCAATTCTTTTTTTTTAATCTCTCTTTATTTGTTTCACCCAACTTTGGGGTACACTAAATCAATCACTTTTCAATGTTCTGTGCCTTCCTCGTAGCCCAGTATTGCTTCATACGTTGTGATCTTGCTTTTCTTTCTTCGTCAGAGATTTGGATCGTTCGCTTGGATTTGACTTTGCCTTGGAACCGTTGCTTCTTGTCTTTGGTTATTGTTTTGGCTGTTCTGTCCATGAGCATAGTGTCAGTTATCTGCAGTTCTGTTATGTCCTTCTCCGTTTCTCTAAACCAAAGTGGTTTGGCTCTTCTATTGCGAAAGTAGTCAAATATTTTTTTGGTTAGTCTATTTTTGTCCATTCGGAGGATGTGCCCATAAAAATCAATTCTCCTTCTTCTTATTGTTATTATTTATTATTATTATTATTATTATTATTATTATTCTCCTTTTTTTATTATTATTTAATAATTTAAAATTTACCGAATAGGTTTTAAAACGTCAAACGTATTCTGGCATTGTTGAGTAATAACTCAAATAAATTTTAAATATTAAAATATTCCAGTTTTCCTCCAATTCGGACCTTTCACATTATACCAATTATAAGCAATAAAACGCTTTTGTTTTAATAATTGCAACTACCATAATCTGAGCGCTTAATTCCAGAATGACTAAAAGATAAAAAAACTTTACATAACACACATTTTGTAATAATTTTTTTTTTCCCGGATCACCCACTTTGGGGTACGCCAAATCAATTACTTTGATGTGCGTTAGCTGCCTTCCGCTGTATCCAATACTGCTTCATTCTATCCGAGGCTGCCTTCCTTCTTTCATCCGAGACTGCCCCGCCCCTTTTAGATGTTGGTTTTTCTTGGAACCTTAGGTTTTCATTATGTAAAAGTCTTCGCAGTTTAAGTACATCGTAAATCATCTCATCCGATATCGCCAGCTCAGTTAAGTCCTCCTGGACCCGCCTGAACCAATTACTCTTCGTTTTCCGATCTCTGAAGAAAGCAAAGATCCGCCTAGTAAGTCTACTGCTGTTCATCCTACTAATATGGCCATAAAAACTAAGTCGTCTTTTCCTCATGCTATCTGAGAGTCTGTCAATTTTGAGATACAGGTTTTTATTAGAAATCAACTTTACTTCATTATTTCTAAAGTTTTGGCCCAATATCTTCCTTATTAACCTTCTTTCCTTCTTCTCCAGGTTGTCCAGTAATCCCTTATTATTGAGTGTAAGGTCATTTTCTTCATAATTCCAATAATTTAAATGACAAACGAGTTTTAATAGGACCAAATTGTCCTACGTATTTACAAGGGCACGCTTCACAGGCAGCTTTATATACACCACTGATTAGTAAGTGAACAGATTGATTTCAACCCCTCTGATTTACTGAAAGTTATTGTTTAGGGGTTTTAATAACCTGCTGCTCACTAACCTTCTCCCTTCCAGTTTTAACTTCAGTTGTATTACTATATAAGCGCACTTTATAATTTTCAACTTCTCTACGTTTGAAGATGCCCCACGGCGAAACGTAAGTCAGGGAATAACATTTTTTTTTTTGTGAAACAGTTATAAGTGTTCTAATTTCCCTGGACAGATGTGTACTGTGTACAATTATACTTTTGTAATGAGAGGATAGAGACAACCTCCTGATGGTTGTTTGGGTCAAAATAAAAGAAAAAGAAACTAAACATAATATATTCTTATAAATTTGTGTACTACCTGTCGGCCATTTTATTTATTTATTTACTAAATAGTGCATTTCTCTAAAACGGCGTCCATAGACTCTTATTATTGAGTGTAAGAGTTTCAGATGCATATAAAGCCTCTGGTTTGATCACAGTTTTATAATGCTTAAGTTTGGAATTCCAGGATAGCGATTTATTTTTTTATTATTCCAAATTTAATAATTTCTAGTTCTCTTACACCGCCTCGGTGGCCTAGTTGATAGCGTACTGGGCTTTCACCCCGAGGACCCGGGTTCGATTCCCGGCCAGGGCTTGGCATTTTCATACGCTATAAATCATCCCATCGTCTGCATTAGCCCAAGCGTGCTCAATAGTCGGACGTTAAACAAAAAAACTAGTTCTCTTTTTCAGGAATATTTTCCTTTCAACATATTTTAAACTCAAGCTTATTGCAGACTACAATAGGCTTATTTACTCACTTAACAATGACAAATAAACTGTATTTTGATATTTTTTCAGTCAGTAAGAGTACAGTTTGGACGTATTGTTAAAAAACCTCGATCACAAGATATAACAATACAAGCCCGTTGTTTATCTTCAAATGCGGAAATATCGAACATCTGTATATATTCTTCGATTGATTTAATCGAAATAACGAAACGAGAAAATATTTTCGCTAACTTCGGCCATGAAAGGACGAGGACGGGAAGCGGTCAATGCTTCTTCTCGGTCATCGCGCATCACGTGAGGACGTAATGTTCGCCTCGAGCGTCAATAGACATTCCTCGGCCAGCTAGCGGCCACATAGCGACACTTGGCGCACTTCAACACGGTAAACTTGAATGAAGTGGTCAATTGTAACAGAACCAGAGCTTTATTCCCACTCCTCTCTTCGCTCATCACTACTCCCTACGCTCGTAGTTGTAATTTTCTCCGCTATGGTAGTAAAATGCTTTATTTCTGACGTGATGAAAGCAAATTTCCAAAAAGTAACAATATCAAATCGCATAACAAAACTGATTATGTTATATTTTATCAGCGCTACCAGGTTATTTTTGTATTTTCAACAGAAGTTTACAAAATTCCTTATACTAATCTATACACTTTTATTACAATAGGTAGTGAAATTTATTTTTCAAAAAAGCGTTAAATTAAAATAAAATTTTAATTTTTTTAAGATTAAAAACCGTCTTTTTGAAACGGTTGAACTGATTTTTCTGGGTAATGAACTTTCCAAGTCCTTAATTAATAATTAATTACTATAAATCTAATTATTATTATTATTATTATTAATTATTAGTCTATTAATTAATTATTATACGATAGGGACGTAAATCTGCGCTCTCTAGCTACGTCAATTCTACTTTTGTTGACGCGTTTCGGAGAACTTCCATCTTCAAAAATTATAACTATACTCTTTGCTATATCATTATTTGAGTATAGTTATAGTTTTTGAAGATGGAGGTTCTCCGAAACGCGTCAACAAAAGTAGAATTGACGAATTTAGAGAAGGCAGATCATTACACTCAACATAGTGACAATAATCCTAGCAGAAAAGAATAATATAAAAATAATATTAATTAATTATTAATTATTAATAATTGAAATTATTCGGGTCCTTAATAATTTATTCAGAAATCAAGAACATCAGGAAATAAATTGTCCGAGATAGTTTAATCAAAATGTATTGCTTTTATAATTTCTTAATATTTATAAACACATTTAAACGTGCAACAATTCTTACACGCTACAAAGAGCCTATTCTGACGCTGTATTACAACGTAGACAGTTTACAGTGTGTAGCCTGATGCCTAATGCTAGGCGATATCAAGGCAAATATTGGCTAATTCATGTAAACAAAGCACTGGATAAGTACGATAGAAGCTGCAATGGTAGTGTGTGCTTCGTAAAATGTGATAAGTAGGTCACAGATCAGTATAGTAGCAATTTAATTTGTTGAAGTCAAAGAAGCTAACATTTAGTGTTATTCTTAAACGATATATTCTTAAAGAATATTTAAAATAAAAATAATGTTATAAAGCTTACATTAATAAATATTACATGTCAGTTTAGTTGATTTAGTGTTGTTCAATCATACCTTTTACGTCACTAACGAAACGCCAGCAAAGTTAGGACTAACAAAAAAGCAACTATTACAACTATTACAATAATGAATTTTTGAGCCAAAAACGTGATGTCTTTTTTTTCAAAATTTATGTTCCATGGGTAAATTTTTATTTGTTCCATTCTTATAATACGCGTATTTGTAAACATGTTTCTAAATCTCTTATAAAAAAGGCAATGTCCTGACTGACTGACTGATCAACGTACAGCCCAAACTATACAACCTAGAGAGGCAATGTCCTGACTGACTGACTGATCAACGTACAGTCCAAACTATACAACCTAGAGAGGCAATGTCCTGACTGACTGACTGATCAACGTACAGCCCAAACTATACAACCTAGAGAGGCAATGTCCTGACTGACTGACTGATCAACGTACAGCCCAAACTATAAAACCTAGAGAGGCAATGTCCTGACTGACTGACTGATCAACGTACAGCCCAAACTATACAACCTAGAGAGGCAATGTCCTGACTGACTGACTGATCAACGTACAGCCCAAACTATAAAACCTAGAGAGGCAATGTCCTGACTGACTGACTGATCAACGTACAGCCCAAACTATACAACCTACAGAGGCAATGTCCTGACTGACTGACTGATCAACGTACAGCCCAAACTATACAACCTAGAGAGGCAATGTCCTGACTGACTGACTGATCAACGTACAGCCCAAACTATACAACCTAGAGAGGCAATGTCCTGACTGACTGACTGATCAACGTACAGTCCAAACTATACAACCTAGAGAGGCAATGTCCTGACTGACTGACTGATCAACGTACAGTCCAAACTATACAACCTAGAGAGGCAATGTCCTGACTGACTGACTGATCAACGTACAGCCCAAACTATAAAACCTAGAGAGGCAATGTCCTGACTGACTGACTGATCAACGTACAGCCCAAACTATAAAACCTAGAGACTTGAAATTTTGAGGATACCTTCGTTTTAATATGTAAGCGCGTACTAAGAAAGGATTTTGCAAAAAATTGATTTTAACGCCATTAAACTACTTACCCAGTCCAAATTTAATAAACAACGTACAGCCAACACTATTATAGCTAGAGACTTGAAATTTTCAACGCACATTCTTACAACAATGTCAAGATGCACTAATAAAGGATTTTGCAAAAATATGAATTTGACGCCATTAAACTACTAACCCAGTCCAAAATTAATAATCAACGTACAGCCAATACTATTATAGCTAGAGACTTGAAATTTCCAAGGTACATTCTTACAACAATGTCAAGGTGCACTAATAAAGGATTTTGCAAAAATATGAATTTGACGCCATTAAACTACTAACCCAGTCCAAAATTAATAATCAACGTACAGCCAATACTATTATAGCTAGAGACTTGAAATTTTCAAGGTACATTCTTACAACAATGTCAAGATTCTCTAATAAAGAATTTTAAAAAAATGTGATTTTAACGCCATTAAACTACTTACCCAGTCCGAATTTAATAATCAACGTACAGCCAATACTATTATAGCTAGAGACTTGAAATTTTCAAGGTACATTCTTACAACAATATCAAGGTGCACTAATAAAGGATTTTGTAAAAAATTAATTTTAACACCATTAAACTACTAACCCAGTCCAAATTTAATAAACAACGTACATCCAATACTATTATAGCTAGAGATTTGAAATTTTCAGGGTACCTTCTTACAACATTGTCGAGATGCACTGAAAAAGGGGTGCACTGAAAAACGATTTTCCAGTATGCAACCCCTAAAGAGGTAAACATGAGGTACAACAATTTTTATTGGAAAAAATATGTTTTTCATCTGACCTTCTTAAAACGTAACATAGTCACTCTTAAGTATAAGTAATGAAATATATTTTTCACCATTTCCCCAAAACGCATCCCCTAAAGAGATTAAAAGAAGGTATAAAATATAAAAAAGGGGTACAATTTTGTATTGAAAAAATATTTTTTTTATCTTATATTCTAGAAATATGCTATGAAAGACATATTTCAACATTGTTCTGAATTTATCCCCTAAAAGAATAAAAATGGAAAAAGAGTTATCACGGGAGAAAAAAAGAGTGTTTGCATTGGAGAAAAATATTTTTTATCAAATTTTCTTAAAAGTAAACAAAATATTTTAAAACGCAAATTATGATACACGCAATTCAGTATTTCCTCCGAATTCATCCCCTAAGAGGACAAAAATATAGAATAGGTATAAATGTTTGTATTGGACAAAAATATTCTTGATCAGATTTTCTTAAATTCGAATGGAACACGTTTGAAGACAATAAAACAACATATTCAGGTTATAATATTTTTTCATATTCACTGTAAAATAATCACGAGTTTAGATGATCACGCTTTTATTAATGTATTTTTTTACGTTTCTAAATTATTACATTACTGAAACAGTTTAAGTTTCGTAGGCGAAGCCGCGACGGGTAATGTTAGTTTAGTATAAATTAAATATGACACTTTTTCGTTATTATTTAAAACTTTGCATCTAAATTATACAAGTGACGCAACCTATCCACTTTCTGAATAAAACCGTAAATTTCGCTTACGTGAATTTGATTTAGGAATCTCATATATGGCTGAAATGCGATAATATTAACATTTATTTTATATTGAAACAGTTTTAGAATTCCTGATAAACTCGCGGATTGCAAAGCCTTAATATCTGCCGTACTCAATATCAACATGTGTGACAGTTTTGACAATGACGTCATAACGAAGATTATAATTACAATTCTATTTAATGATATTGTTTAAATGAATCACTCGACTTAAAGAAATCCCAAAACAAGACACTTCGTGAAACAATCAATCATTTCTGTACGCTAACTTTTAGAATCAGAAAAACCTAAGTAAGTCTGTAAATTTGATTAGCACTTACTCAGTCAAATGTATTTTAATCATTTTGAACCCAGGTAGATTTTTAATTGTATTTTATAATCGGATTTCCATTGGATAATCAGTTACTAGAACGGCCATCATGGTTAGACCGTGTGGGTTCTTAAAATAAGCGACGATCCCGACCTCTAGTGAACGCTTTTGAGATGTAGTTTTTTACAGTAGTTCAATTTTATTCAAACAGAAATCTATTGATTTTGTTGATAGCTTGGACAAGTTTTTTTTGAGAAAAATTCGTTTCAGTAACAGACTCAAAATTGAAGTAATTAAAAATCTTTAGAAAAATCATAAATTCTTACTTTGCACTTTTTGAAATCTGTTTCGATAATTGTAATCAGCGTTAGAATTTGCATAAATCAGCATTTTAAATTTTCAAAATACGTTGAAATTAAGAAAACAAATTTTAATTGTTCGGATTAATTTTCGTATATTCAGCGTAATTTTAAAGTTTAATTTGTTAATTGATGCAAAATTGATGCAAACTTTACACAAAAATCGATTGTGGTAAAAGTTTGGACAAGTTTGTTACGCGTAAAAATCAATTTTAAAGTGAAAAATGGGAAAACTGTTTCAAAATTACTGATTTCCTAATCTTAAAAAAAAATCATGGTTTAGTACCTCATTTTTTGTATCGACTATCGTAATCAGAAAAAATCAGCATAAATTAGCATTTTGAATTTTCAGTTTCCATTAAAAACACGAATACGTAACCGCTGTCACGAATCATTTCCGTATTTTCAATCTAGCCGCCTCGGTGGCCTAGTGGATAGCGTACTAGGCTTTCACCCCGAGGACCCGGGTTCGATTCCCGGCGAGGGCTTGGCATTTTCATACGCTATAAATCATCCCATCGTCTGCATTAGTCCAAGTGTGCACAATAATCGGACGTTAAAAACCAAAAAATCAATCTAATTTGAAAGTTTAAAATGTAATGTAGATTTCAACGTCGATTATTGTGACATTTTCAAAAATGTGTAAAATAAAAAAAAATGTTGACAATTGGCTTCCATCACGTCAAAAGCTGCATACCAAATTAATGACTTCCAATTACATGATAGTAATTATAAATTGATAATAGTTATAATTATTTTTCCTGTTAATTTTTATAGGCTATTAAAATTGCTATATTTTACTATACTGGTAACGTGAGTTATATTTAGCGCTGGTAATTAAAAAACTGCGATAATAATAACAAATTTAATTGCGTTCAAAACAATAAACATTTAATGACGTAAAAAAAACACATTCTCAAGTTAAGTTTATCTATAAAAATTATTAATGAGTTTTAAATATAATTTCAAAAGTGCAATTCCCGTTCCTATTTGAACCGTTATTTTGTGAAATGTATTATTTAACCAACTGGAATCTTCGCGTTTCACAAAGCGGACGCTCTCAGGAAATATAGGTTAGAATTTCGTAAGTGGATACTATAAGACTACGGCTTAGCATTTCATAAAGTAGGTTTTACCAGGGAATACAGCTTAGCATATAACAAAGTGGGTGTTACCAGGCATGAAGAACTTTACTGGATGTTTTTAGGTTGATTATGTATCAAATATAGGCGAGGTTTAATAACACTCTTCGTAATTATTGTCTGTCAACTTTTTCTCAGAGTTGATGATGTTGCATTTTGAAGTGCATGTCATTATCCCCTTTCCAAGTCCATTATGATGATTAAAGTTTCTATTGTTATATCTGTAATTTATGTAGAATAGTGAACATGAGTGTGGTGTGTGTTTTTTGAGTAAATGAGTGAATATGAGTATTTTTTAATATGAGTATGAATGGTGTTTTTTGAGTATGAGCTAGAAATACGGTGGTATCACTTGCCACGTCGACCACTGTGCCCTCATTAATATTGTGATAGGCAATGTAGCTTAGCATTTCACAAAATGGGTGCTATTAGGCAGTATATCTTAGCATTTCACAAAGTGGGTGCTATTAGGCAGTATATCTTAGCATTTCACAAAGTGGGTGCTATTAGGCAGTATAGCTTAGCATTTACAAAGTGGGTGCTATTAGGCAGTATACCGTAACATTTCACGATTTGGGTGCTATTAGGCAGTATAGCTTAGCATTTCACGATTTGGGTGCTATTAGGCAGTATAGCTTAGCATTTCACAAAGTGGGTGCTATTAGGCAGTATAGCTTAGCATTTCACAAAGTGGGTGCTATTAGGCAGTATATCTTAGCATTTCACAAAAAGAGTGCTATTAGGCAGTATAGCTTAGCATTTCACAAAATGGGTGCTATTAGGCAGTATATCTTAGCATTTCACAAAGTGGGTGCTATTAGGCAGTATAGCTTAGCATTTCACAAAGTGGGTGCTATTAGGCAGTATATCTTAGCATTTCACAAAGTGGGTGCTATTAGGCAGTATAGCTTAGCATTTCACAAAGTGGGTGCTATTAGGCAGTATATCCTAGCATTTCACAAAGTGGGTGCTATTAGGCAGTATAGCTTAGCATTTACAAAGTGGGTGCTATTAGGCAGTATACCGTAACATTTCACGATTTGGGTGCTATTAGGCAGTATAGCTTAGCATTTCACGATTTGGGTGCTATTAGGCAGTATAGCTTAGCATTTCACGAAGTGGGTGCTATTAGGCAGTATAGCTTAGCATTTCACAAAGTGGGTGCTATTAGGCAGTATATCTTAGCATTTCACAAAAAGAGTGCTATTAGGCAGTATAGCTTAGCATTTCACAAAATGGGTGCTATTAGGCAGTATATCTTAGCATTTCACAAAGTGGGTGCTATTAGGCAGTATAGCTTAGCATTTACAAAGTGGGTGCTATTAGGCAGTATATCCTAGCATTTCACAAAGTGGGTGCTATTAGGCAGTATAGCTTAGCATTTCACAAAGTGGGTGCTATTAGGCAATATAGCTTAGCATTTCACAAAGTGGGTGCTATTAGGCAGTATATCTTAGCATTTCACAAAGTGGGTGCTATTAGGCAGTATAGCTTAGCATTTCACAAGTGGGTGCTATTAGGCAGTATATCTTAGCATTTCACAAAGTGGGTGCTATTAGGCAGTATATCTTAGCATTTCACAAAGTGGGTGCTATTAGGCAGTATAGCTTAGCATTTCACAAGTGGGTGCTATTAGGCAGTATAGCTTAGCATTTCACAGAGTGGGTGCTATTAGGCAGTATAGCTTAGTATTTCACAAAGTGGGTGCTATTAGGCAGTATAGCGTAGCATTTATATAATGCTAAGGAATATAACTTAGCATTTTACAAAATTAATGTTACCATGGAGTATTCACGAAATAGGTGTTATAAGGGAATATAATTTAGCGTTTTACAAAATAAATGTTACCATGGAGTATTCACGAAATAGGTGCTATAAGGGAACATAACGTAGCATTTTACAAAATGAATGTTACCATGGAGTATTCACGAAATAGGTGTTATAAGGGAATATAACTTAGCATGAATTTTACCATGGAGTATTCACGAAATAGGTGTTATAAGGGAATATAATTTAGCGTTTTACAAAATAAATGTTACCATCGAGTATTCACGAAATAGGTGCTATAAGGGAATATAACTTAGCATTTTATAAAATGAATTTTACCATGGAGTATTCACGAAATAGGTGTTATAAGGGAATATAATTTAGCGTTTTACAAAATAAATGTTACCATGGAGTATTCACGAAATAGGTGTTATAAGGGAATATAATTTAGCGTTTTACAAAATAAATGTTACCATGGAGTATTCACGAAATAGGTGTTATAAGGGAATATAACTTAGCATTTTACAAAATGAATGTTACCATAGAGTATTCACGAAATAGGTGTTATAAGGGAATATAACTTAGCATTTTACAAAATAAATGTTACCATGGAGTATTCACGAAATAGGTGTTATAAGGGAATATAACTTAGCATTTTACAAAATGAATGTTACCATGGAGTATTCACGAAATAGGTGTTATAAGGGAATATAATTTAGCGTTTTACAAAGTGAATGTTACCATGGAGTATTCACGAAATAGGTGTTATAAGGGAATATAATTTAGCGTTTTACAAAGTGAATGTTACCATGGAGTATTCACGAAATAGGTGTTATAAGGGAATATAACTTAGCATTTTACAAAATAAATGTTACCATGGAGTATTCACGAAATAGGTGTTATAAGGGAATATAACTTAGCATTTTACAAAATGAATGTTACCATGGAGTATTCACGAAATAGGTGTTATAAGGGAATATAATTTAGCGTTTTACAAAATGAATGTTACCATGGAGTATTCACGAAATAGGTGTTATAAGGGAATATAATTTAGCGTTTTACAAAGTGAATGTTACCATGGAGTATTCACGAAATAGGTGTTATAAGGGAATATAACTTAGCATTTTACAAAATGAATGTTACCATGGAGTATTCACGAAATAGGTGTTATAAGGGAATATAATTTAGCGTTTTACAAAGTGAATGTTACCATGGAGTATTCACGAAATAGGTGTTATAAGGAATATAATTTAGCGTTTTACAAAGTGAATGTTACCATGGAGTATTCACGAAATAGGTGTTATAAGGGAATATAATTTAGCGTTTTACAAAGTGAATGTTACCATGGAGTATTCACGAAATAGGTGTTATAAGGGAATATAATTTAGCGTTTTACAAAGTGAATGTTACCATGGAGTATTCACGAAATAGGTGTTATAAGGGAATATAATTTAGCGTTTTACAAAGTGAATGTTACCATGGAGTATTCACGAAATAGGTGTTATAAGGGAATATAATTTAGCGTTTTACAAAGTGAATATTACCATGTACTATTCACGAAATAGGTGTTATAAGGGAATATAATTTAGCGTTTTACAAAGTGAATGTTACCATGGAGTATTCACGAAATATGTGTTATAAGGGAATATAATTTAGCGTTTTACAAAGTGAATATTACCATGGACTATTCACGAAATAGGTGTTATAAGGGAATATAATTTAGCGTTTTACAAAGTGAATGTTACCATGGAGTATTCACGAAATAGGTGTTATAAGGGAATATAATTTAGCGTTTTACAAAGTGAATGTTACCATGGAGTATTCACGAAATAGGTGTTATAAGGGAATATAATTTAGCGTTTTACAAAGTGAATGTTACCATGGAGTATTGCATCCTTTCACAAAGAGAGTGCTACAATGGAATACTGTAAAACGTTTCATAAAGTAAGTTCTACAAAAGATTAAACTAAGAAACGTATAATTTTAATCAGTAAAATGTAAGTGTTTGGTATAAGTGGGTAAGTGTGTTTGTACAGTAGTTGGAAATCTATTTATGGTGTTTGTTTAATAACTGTAAGCTGATTAACTGATGAACCACTGTTGTACTAGCTTCGTCAATATGCCAAGGTGTTTGCACGGCATACCAATAAACTGTGAAAACATTGTCGCCCCTAACAATGTGTACAAACAAACAATAATGTTCTATTTCAGGCTGGGCGACTGTTGCTGTCACTTCGTGCTTTTCCTGCCTCTATCAATTTTATCTTTTTTGTTTTATTTCTTTCCGGTTCTTTAAATAAACTGGTGGTCAAGTCAAAAGCAATAAATTTTATCACCTCTTAAAGCCCACCGTTGCCATCAACAAGAAACTGTCAGAAATTAAACTATCCTTAGTAACACAGACGAGTGACAAATGTTTATTTTCTTGTTTTATTAATCATTAACTCTGCCGTTCATGTCTGATTCCTTGTCTGTTAATGAATAATCAAGTTTTCCTTTCTCACATATTTTAAGTTTAGTAACAAATACCGTAACAATAGTCAGCACCTGACTGAATCAGCGCGTTCGAGTCACTTTTTATATTTCTTACTTCCATTTTTTTTTTTTTTTTTTTGTTTAACGTCCGATTATTGTGCACACTTGGGCTAATGCAGACGATGGGATGATTTATAGCGTATGAAAATGCGAAGCCCTGGCCGGTAATCGAACCCGGGTCCTCGGGGTGAAAGCCTAGTACGCTATCAACTAGGCCACCGAGGCGGCTCTTCTTTTTCTTACTTCCAAATCAATGTTATTGTTACAATTTTAATTTTACCTTTCAGTTGTTATATTATTACTTAGACTCGTAATAGTTGTATAAATTATTATAAATTACAAGAAAGGGAAACAGGTGTAGGCCTAAGTAGGAGGAAAATGTAGATACATACGTAAAACTTAGTGATAGTGTTGTGGATGTAACAAAACATTGGGACAGATGAGAAGCTGATGAGGACAGACAGAAGTGGATGGATAAACACATTAAAGGAAGGAAAAAAATGATAATTTTTTTAAAAAAATATTTTAATAAGATAGTTATAAAAAACACAAAACATAATTATTGTAACTTTAAAAAAACGTTCTTTACGTATAACAATAAATTGCCGATTTTTTAAATGCTTGAAGAAACGTTCTTACTGTGTGAGAACGGCTGATTAGCCATTCAATTTAGTTTTTAGCAATGGCTACAAATAATGCGTTAAGGAACAAACTGACAAAGAATATAGAAGAAAAGGACAAATATAGTAAGAATGGGGTATACAGAATACAGTGTGGATGCGAGGCAGTCTACATAGGACAAACGGGACGAAAATTTAGAACTAGGTTTAAAGAACATGTAAGATCATTCAAATACGGTAAAAATGATTCAAATTATGCGTCACATTTAATAAACCAGGGATACATACCTCGAGAAATAGAAAACTCCATGAAAGTACTACATATGGCAGAAAAAGGAAGACGTATGAACATTTTAGAGAACTTGGAAATTTTTAAATCTAAATTAAAGGGAGAAAACATAATAAATGAACAGATATCGTCGCAAGCAGATATTACGTTTAAAAATCTAAAAACTGTAGTTAAAAAAATGTAATTTAATTATTACTACATTTATAAGGATTATTTTTTTCTAAATGCTTTACACCCAAAAACAGTTAAGGACATGGTGGTAATGGGAATGAAAAAGTAGTCTTAGAAAACTGAACGTTTGTGCTTTATGTTTTAGCTGCTAATACAACTTCGAGTTTCAGTTTTCTAAACCTGTTTTTTTCAACTGTTTTAAAAAGCAGCTTTTTTTCTCAACAAACAGTTTGTTGACGTTTTGTAAAAATGGCAGAAACGCCCACCCCTAATCTATACCGCCCCAATTTCTTATGTTCTAATAGAAATTCATTAATAACGCTGCAAAAAATATATAAAATGTTCTTTAAATTATTATAACTTTGCTGAAGTAGCCCGAATAACACAAGGCTGCTACTCCAAATATATATTTCAGTTTGAGTTAAATTTTGGGAAGAAAATTGGCTGTAAAGGAACATAGTATGATGACAAAAAACTTTATAAATCTTGTTCATGTATGAAGATTTGTAAAACAAAACAGTTTACCAAATTTTAATTAAAAAGTATTTCCGGCAGTTTTTGTTTAAAGATATACTTACCGCTCTTATGTTTTTATGCTGTTTAACTTATGGGGTAATTAATGAACTCACGATATACAAAATGTGTACATATTTTAATAAGTTTAAGACATATTAAAACACATAACACATGTTATTATCTTAAAATTGTTATTACATTCTGTCCAGAAAAACTGTTTTTTTTGCACGAAAATGTTTTGAATATTTTTCCAGTGGATATTTTTTTAGTAAATAATTAGTAATTTTTATAATTCATTAAAGTAACCAGTCTAAACCGTTTTCCCTGCTATATTCATACACAATTATGATTATGCGAAAATTTTTATTTTTTATATAAATAAGGAAGAAGATCTTTTTATATTCTTCTTCTTTTCTGCAAGGATTATTGTCACCATGTTCAGTATAACAAATGCCTTCCCTAGCTTCGTCAATTCTACTTTCTTTCATTAAAATAGAAAACTCAATGAAGGTACTACATATGACAGAAAAAGGAAGACGTATGAACATTTTAGAGAACTTGGAAATTTTTAAATCTAAATTAAAGGGAGAAAACATAATAAATGAACAGATATCGTCGCAAGCAGATATTACGTTTAAAAATCTAAAAATTTTCAAAAATTAACAGGAGGGACGACCGTTGAAGAGAACGTTTGCAAAGAGCCAATCAGAAGCGAGCGAAAACGTATGATTTTGAAGTGCCAATCAGAAGCGAGCACGTCAGGTTTAACATCAGTGGAAAAAGTAAGAAAAAGGTGATAATTTTTTTATATAAAAATATTTTAATAAGATAGTTGTATAGTACGCAAAACATAATTATTGTAATTTTTATAAAAAGGTCCTTTACGTATAAAAATAGGATGCCTGTTTTGACTTCGCTATTAAACGGTATACCATCATTTTCTCGAATGATTTTTCCCGAACTGTTATTTTCCCGAATATGATAATCCCGAATAATAATTTCCCGAATACTAAATTCCCGAACGTTTGAACGTGCCTGTAAACCGCCTGTCCGAGATGAAAAAAGCAGCAGCTTGTGGTGCTGTTAGGAAATACATCGGCAACGGAATTTACAATAGCTTTTTCGAAATCCATCATTAGTTTCTGCGGTCCATTAAAATATTCTATTCTGTAGTGTGCAGAACATTTGGGTCGTCGTCCGAATCATAGATCAGAAATCTCTCATCGGCCAGGGTTCTTTTATATAAATCGGGTAAATCATGAAGGTCTAACAGATTTTTCGGGTTAGGCGGCAAATTTCTTCTTCTGATCCTCCGCATGCTTCATATTTTCTCGCTCGGGAAGTTGGCTCAAGACTCCTGATGGAACCCGAGCTAATTCGGTCCTCAAAATTTGCGCAGGGGGTTGCTCGGGGTGTTCCTCTGCTTTTCGTTTTATTGCATGTTTTATGTCTTCTGCAGCGCATTCTTCTCTGTTGGGGGGATGAGCGTGCTGACTCTTATCAGGTCCTTTGAATACGACAGGCTCTTCCCCTTCTTGCGCGATTGACGTTATAGCGCGAGCTTTGCACTCTTTTACCCGTAACCTGTTACAATCCCAATACGATTTACCGAGTCTGATCTCATCCTTTGATTTTAAATAAACATATCCGTCAATAATACACTTTTTATCACTTATAAATTTTCTCTCCATTATCAAAATTTCCTTTGAAATTAAATCAAATAATAATTTGATGAATAAATAGATAAATAAATAAATAGTCGCCTAGCAACTAAATGTAATTTTCTATCTTTCAAATACTCATTCGGGAAAAAAAATAATCGGGAATTTAGTATTCGGGAAATTATTATTCGGGAAATCGAGTTCGGGATTATCATATTCGGGGAAAACCATTCGGGAAAATGTAAGGTAATCGTTCTCATACAGTATACTTTGGTTCGTTTAACTTTTGTTGAAGCGTTTGGCGAGATTAACTTCAACAAAAGTTAAACGAACCAAAGTATACTGTATGAGAACGGCTGATTAGGCATTCAATAGTTTTTAGACCTCGTTTCCAAACACATTCTCCCGTACAGTACATGGTACCAAGTGCCGTAGCCTACATTGTACAAAACAATATTAACTTATATATTCTAGACACAAAAAGTTTTAGTAACATCAATGGAAACAGTACAAACTGCTCGGGACTCCTGCGTGTGAATTTCAAGCGTCTTGAAGCTTTGCTGGTATCACCGCACCGGTCTACCACGTGGTGCAATTTATCACAACCGTTCTGCGACGGTCATTCCTTTCCAGGTAATTATATAGTGTTAATGTATTCACCTTGAAGTCGCTCGAAATCGAAGTAAATATGTAAAGTAGGACGAGATTTGAATAAAATATCAATCAGTATGTTCCGTGAGGTCAGATATGACGAAAATATAAACTTATCGTAATTTCTCGTAGTTTACACAATTCTTTTCACATTTTTCATGTGTATAACATTTTTAAATCTTACGAACGCCATATTTATACGATAACTTCAGCATAACACGAAACTTTTGGACAGTGGACAGTGCTGTATCCGTTCGCAAAATTTCAAAAACTCTTACGAACACAGTTTACGACAGTTCTACAACACTGTCCCAAAAAACGATGTCAATAAACATTGTCTCTGAGAAATTGAGGCTCATTACAATATTTTTTTTTTTTTTTTTTTTAACGTCCGACTATTGTGCACACTTGGACTAATGCAGACGATGGGATGATTTATAGCGTATGAAAATGCCAAGCCCTGGCCGGGAATCGAATCCGGGTCCTCGGGGTGAAAGCCCGGTACGCTATCCACTAGGCCACCGAGGCGGCACTCATCACAACAAAAGCCTCTTTTCTATATTGATTTCCTGTTCACAATTTATGGTGTATTGTTCTTGTTCACTTAGTGTTTATCTCGTACACACTTTATTAGCAAGTTTCCATTGGAAAATGCATTACTGAAACAGCCACATCCGGGACCTTGAAATGAGCACCGATCCTAATCTCAGAATTACCTTTTGATGGGTCGTTTATATATATATATATATATATATATATATATATATATATATATATATATATGTGTGTGTGTGTGTGTGTGTGTGTGTGTGTGTGTGTGTGTGTGTGTGTGCGCGTGTGCGTGTGTGTGCGCGCGCGTCATTCTACTGTTTGCAATTTTGGTTCCGATTCTATTCAGAAATGACACAAAAATCGATTTAGGAAATAGCTTGAACAATTTCGTTACCAAGCAAAAGCCTTTCAACCGTTTCAAAATGGCTTTCAGGTCATAACTTTAAAAAATATAACTTCTTTATCTTAGACCTCTCTTTTGAAATCTCATTTCATTTTTGTAATCAGCGTTAAAATCTGCATAAATTAGCATTAAGATAAAAAAATACACGTGTGGAACTCGAGTTACAGAAGCGAAGTTTT
>CM040184.1:7347181-7414681 GCA_022606455.1 Callitettix versicolor
ATTCATACAAAAATTGATCTATCTATAATTCGGTCTACAACGTTCTACGCCGTCTTCCGATCTCCAACCTCCACCGATCGCGGTCCCACCACAGGTCTTCTGGTAGATCCTTTTTTTATTTCCTTTTCGACTCCCTCTCTCCAGCTCAGTCTCGGCCTTCCTCGTTTTCTTCTTCCAGGTGTTCGCCATTGCATGATTTTTTTGGGAATTCGCTCATCCGGCATTCTTTGTACATGCCCGTACCAAACCAGTTGTTTTGTTCTTATATCCTCTACAATTGTATGCCTTACGTCCATTATCCTCCGTATACTTTCATTTCTCACTCTCTCTTTTCTTGATCTTCCTGCCGCTCTTCTCCAAAAGTCCATCTCAGTAGCCAACAGCATTCTTTCTGTTCTGCTCTTAATTGGCCATACCTCACTACCATATGTTATAATGCTTTTTACAATTGTGTCATAAATTCTTTTTTATTCTCTTTTGAAATGTTTTGATCCCACAACACCCCGTTCAGCATAGATACATCTCTCCTTCCAAATACTATTCGTTCTTTAATTCCTTCATCTAATGTACCATCTTGTGACATTTTAAGTCCTAAGTACGTATAATTTTGAGAATGCTGTATCCTCCGTCCATCTTCTAAAATTATGTCGTGCTGCCGTCCTCCAATGCACATGCACTCCGTTTTCCCCAGATTCACTTCAAGTCCCCACTTACTGTATTCCTCTATTAATTTGCGAGCCATATATCCGAGGTCCTCATGATCTTGTGCGAGGACAATCTGGTCGTCCGCAAAACATAGCGTGTATAGAGTGCTGTCCTCTTGTAGAGGAATGCCCATAACTTTACATTTGTTTTTCCATCCTTTCAGGGCCTGTTCTAAGTAAATTTTAAACAATGTTGAGTCTACAAAAATTAATGTAGACTCAATTTTAAAAATTTCTTTGTAACTGTAAATAAAATAAAAAGCGACAATTATTTTTAATCAAAAATACACTTGAAATGTGAGCAATCCTATATCTCAAACATGTGCACAGACTCGCTTACTGATATTCAGAGAGTAAAACATTTTGGGTTCTGAGAAGCTGAAAACGGATTCTCAAAATCGATTTTTCGTCTTTTCACTTCGTACAGTGATTGTGTAAAAGATAGTTCAGTGCTGATCAGATTGAATTACTGTTGTTTTTTAACGGAAGCGTTAAGCAGTTCAAGGTCGCTAATTATTTGTAATTGTATTCCAAACGCACATGCCGTACTGTAGTTGATGACAACGCTTGCGTGGTCCACACTGACACTGTTCACTGATCCTGCTTCTTCTTGGAACTCTGGCCTAATCAGTCTCGACTCTATCATTCAATTAACACTTGTGAACTCATTTATTCGGTAGTAGTTATTGAAAACCGTGCCAGATAATCAATCGCTTGAACCAACGTTTAAGTTTTACGTTCATTTCTATCTTCTTCGACGCCAGAAGAAAGGTTAGTTAAACCTTTTTTTCCTTAATGGGGATTTCCTCTGTGGCCCCGACACGTCAGTTTAAGAGCTTTTTGTGTACTCCTATCACTTTACCTTAAACCGACTCCATTCCCTTAACTAGCTCCAGAATCTTGTATAAGGTGCCCTGGTTGAACTCCTGATCTGGTTGCTGAGGTACAAAGAGTCTCCTTCTTTTGGCCTCCAGGACCTCGCAATCAATGAGTATATGTGCTAGATTTCAACACCCTGCCCGCACAAACGACATTCAGGCAAGATTTGTAACAATCCCACCTTATGTAGATGGTTCTGGATGTGGCCGTGTGATCATGGCAACGACTTGTCTCAGTGACCTCCTTGTCAGTACAGGGTCTGGTCCCGAAAGAAGCCGTGTCCCCAATCTTTGGCCAGGGAATTGCCTCCATCGTTTGATTTACTCCTCTCGCAGCTGTGCGACTAATGCCACACGCGGACTCTGGTCCCACTAGTCGATCAGCATAATTATACCTTACTTGGTTATCGATGTTTACACAAAGTAGGCATACAAGTGTTTAATCAATGAATATATATACTGTAGAATAATACGAATGCATTTTTGTTTTAAAAAATGAGGAATAGAAAGGACATTAGTTAACATTGTATTGATGCCCTAGAAAAAAAGACTACTAATTACTAATTTGTAGTTTGTTTTTCAAAAGAAACTTCATATAAAAGCAAAAAAAAACTGATAATTTTTTGAAGCCTATACAAAGATAGTTTTTCCTAATATGTTATATACGAGGGTTGATCAAATATAAACGAGACTGACTTTCTAAAAACTTTTCCGTTGGACATTGAACTCTAAAGGGTGGGGTTTCAGGTAGCCTGGGAGGTTTGGGACGGGCGTAGACGGGCAACATTTCCGTTCGGACCCTTCAGTATAAAACTATACAATGAGTGAGAGTGAAGTGCACGTTTCCGTGGAGCAGAGAATTATTATTAAGTTTTTGGCCAAGGAGGGGGTCAATCCGACTGAAATCTTTCGTAGATTGACGGCTCAATACGGGGACAGGACCCTGTCAAGAGCTCACGTTTTTGCTTGGCACAAGGAATTCGCCGAAGGACGGGAAGCAGTAGAAAACCTGAAGGCCAAATCACGATCGTCGGCCGGGAAGGTAATGGCCACTGTATTTTTCGACAATCAAGGCGCCTTTCACGTCGATTTCCTCCATCAACGACGCACAATAAATGCACAATATTATTGCGATGTTTTAGAGGCCGCAAAACAGTCTTTTCGTAGGAAAAGGAAATCTAAACCGGCGAGAAACGCCATTCTTCTTCACGATAATGCCCGACCACATTCGGCGAACGCAACGAGGCTTAAACTCGATCAAATTGTCTGGGAACCAATGGAACATCCCCCATACAGTCCAGACTTATCACCCTGCGACTATCACCTGTTTGGGCCACTCAAAGAGGCGTTTGGAGGCCAGCGTTTCAAAGACGATTCTGCGGTGGAGACCTTCGTGCTCCAATGGCTCAATGAACGCCCGAGAACTTTTTACGAAGATGGAATTAAAAACTTCCAATCCGGTGGGAAAAATGTGTTACTCGTGCGGGAGACTATGTAGAAAAATAAGTTGTATCAAGAATAATTTGTAAGTAAGCAATAAATTTTTTAAAAAATCAGTCTCGTTTATATTTGATCAACCCTTGTACTTTTGTAAACAAATATCCAATAAAGTACATTACACTATAGAAAGTATATTAAAGAAAGTATTGTAATATATGTGTTTGTTTGTGCCCATGTCTGCAGGCTAAACTTAATGTAGTTTTTGTTTTAAAAAATGAGGAATAGGAAGGACATTAGTTAACATTGCATTGGTGACTTAGGAAAAAAGACTACTAATTACTAATTTGTAGTTTGTTTTTCAAAAGAAACTTCATATAAAAGCAAAAAAAAAAACTGATAAATTTTGAAGCCTTTACAAAGATAGTTTTTCCTAACATATTATATATTTTTGTAAATAAATAGCCAATTAAAGTACATTACACTATAGAAAGTATATTAAAGGAAGTATTGTAATATATGTGTTTGTGCCCATGTCTGTAGGCTAAACTTAATGTAGGGTTTGTTTTAAAAAATGAGGAATAGAAAGGACATTAGTTAACATTGCATTGGTGACTTAGAAAAAAAGACTACTAATTACTAATTTGTAGTTTGTTTTTCAAAAGAAACTTCATATAAAAGCAAAAAAAACTGATAATTTTTTGAAGCCTATACAAAGATAGTTTTTCCTAATATGTTATATATTTTTGTAAACAAATAGCCAATTAAAGTACATTACACTATAGAAAGTATATTAAAGGAAGTATTGTAATATATGTGTTTGTGCCCATGTCTGTAGGCTAAACTTAATGTATTTTTGAGTAAAATGGACAAACTAACGACATCTGGCATGTAGGTGGTTTGGCCATTTACCGGGACCCTATTTAAAATTTTGTTAAATTATTTTTTGGTTAATATACTTCTTAAAAGATTTTTTCAAAATCGACTGTAACTAATTTCATTATATTTTGTTAAACATAGTCCGCATAACCAAATAAAACGTCTTACCAAAATTCCATTTTAAGAGTTAACGAAAAAACCTGAAGTATCAGCGTAATATATACCGTATATCAAAAACGTTTTTACGATTTCGTTTAAATTTTGGAATACGTAACTCGAGATAGCATATTTGAAATTCTAAAAAATACGGGTAAATCGAGGAACATAACTTTGACTTGGTTTGTTTTGCTACTTTTCTATTTACTTTCGAAACATAATTTATTTTATTTAAAATTTAGCACACTGAATTGTGTACGATTCTTCATGTGTAACTTAAATTTTAAGAAAATCAGATAATTACACTTTGAAAAATCAGGCATAATTTCAATTTTTTTAGGGAATAATTTAGTGCGAGAAAGTTTGTGAATTGTGTACGATTCTTCATGTGTAACTTAAATTTTAAGAAAATCAGATAATCACACTTTGAGGAATCAGGCATATTTTCAATTTTTTTAAGGGAATAATTTAGTGCGAGAAAGTTTGTGAATTGTGTACGATTCTTCATGTGTAACTTAAATTTTAAGAAAATCAGATAATCACACTTTGAGAAACCAGTCATATTTTCAATTTTTTTAGGGAATAATTTAGTACGAGAAAGTTTGTGAATTGTGTACGATTCTTCATGTGTAACTTAAATTTTAAGAAAATCAGATAATCACACTTTGAGGAATCAGGCATATTTTCAATTTTTTTTTTTTAGAGAATAATTTAGTGCGAGAAAGTTTGTGAATTGTGTACGATTCTCCATGTGTAACTTAAATTTTAAGAAAATCAGATAATCACACTTTGAGAAATCAGGCATAGTTTCAATTTTTTTTTAGGGAATGATTTAGTGCGAGAAAGATTGTGCATTGTGTACGATTCTTCATGTGTAAGTTAAATTTTAAAAAAATCAGATAATCACACTTTGAGAAATCAGGCATAGTTTCAATTTTTTTTTAGGGAATGATTTAGTGCGAGAAAGTTTGTGAATTGTGTACGATTCTTCATGTGTAACTTAAATTTTAAAAAATCAGATAATCACACTTTGAGAAATCAGGCATAGTTTCAATTTTTTTTTAGGGAATGATTTAGTGCGAGAAAGTTTGTGAATTGTGTACGATTCTTCATGTGTAACTTAAATTTTAAAAAAATCAGATAATCACACTTTGAGAAATCAGGCATAGTTTCAATTTTTTTTTAGGGAATGATTTAGTGCGAGAAAGTTTGTGAATTGTGTACGATTCTTCATGTGTAACTTAAATTTTTAAAAAATCAGATAATCACACTTTGAGAAATCAGGCATAGTTTCAATTTTTTTAGCGAATAATTTAGTGCGAGAAAGTTTGTGCATTGTGTACGATTCTTCATGTGTAACTTAAATTTTAAGAAAATCAGATAATCACACTTTGAGAAATCAGGCATAGTTTCAATTTTTTTTTAGGGAATGATTTAGTGCGAGAAAGTTTGTGAATTGTGTACGATTCTTCATGTGTAACTTAAATTTTTAAAAAATCAGATAATCACACTTTGAGAAATCAGGCATATTTTCAATTTTTTTTTTTTTAGAGAATAATTTAGTGCGAGAAAGTTTGTGAATTGTGTACGATTCTCCATGTGTAACTTAAATTTTTAAAAAATCAGATAATCACACTTTGAGAAATCAGGCATATTTTCAATTTTTTTTAGGGAATAATTTAGTGCGAGAAAGTTTGTGAATTGTGTACGATTCTTCATGTGTAACTTAAATTTTAAGAAAATCAGATAATCACACTTTGAGAAATCAGGCATATTTTCAATTTTTTTTAGGGAATAATTTAGTGCGAGAAAGTTTGTGAATTGTGTACGATTCTTCATGTGTAACTTAAATTTTAAGAAAATCAGATAATCACACTTTGAGAAATCAGGCACATTTTCAATTTTTTAGGGAATAATTTAGTGCGAGAAAGTTTGTGCATTGTGTATGATTCTTCACGTGTAACTTAAATTTTAAGAAAATCAGATAATCACTCTTTGAGAAATCAGGCATATTTTCAATTTTTTTTTAGGGAATAATTTAGTGCGAGAAAGTTTGTGAATTGTGTACGATTCTTCATGTGTAACTTAAATTTTAAGAAAATCAGATAATCACACTTTGAGAAATCACGCATATTTTCAATTTTTTTTAGGGAATAATTTAGTGCGAGAAAGTTTATGAATTGTGTACGATTCTTCATGTGTAACTTAAATTTTAAGAAAATCAGATAATCACACTTTGAGAAATCAGGCATAGTTTCAATTTTTTTTTTAGGGAATAATTTAGTGCGAGAAAGTTTGTGCATTGTGTACGATTCTCCATGTGAAACTTAAATTTTAAGAAAATCAGATAATCACACTTTGAGAAATCAGGCACATTTTCAATTTTTTAGGGAATAATTTAGTGCGAGAAAGTTTGTGAATTGTGTACGATTCTTTATGTGTAACTTAAATTTTAAGAAAATCAGATAATCACACTTTGAGAAATCAGGCACATTTTCAATTTTTTAGGGAATAATTTAGTGCGAGAAAGTTTGTGAATTGTGTACGATTCTTCATTATAACTTAAATTTTAAGAAAATCAGATAATCACACTCTGAGAAACCAGGTATATTTTCAATTTTTTTTTAGGAAATAATTTAGTGCGAGAAAGTTTGTGCATTGTGTACGATTCTTCATGTGTAACTTAAATTTTAAGAAAATCAGATAATCACACTTTGAGAAATCAGGCATAGTTTCAATTTTTTTTTTTAGGGAATAATTTAGTGCGAGAAAGTTTATGAATTGTGTACGATTATTCATGTGTAACTTAAATTTTAAGAAAATCATATAATCACACTTTGAGAAATCAGGCATATTTTCAATTTTTTTTTAGAGAATAATTTAGTGCGAGAAAGTTTGTGAATTGTGTACGATTCTTCGTGTGTAACTTAAATTTTAAGAAAATCAGATAATCACACTTTGAGAAATCAGGCATAGTTTCAATTTTTTTTTTAGGGAATAATTTAGTGCGAGAAAGTTTGTGCATTGTGTACGATTCTCCATGTGAAACTTAAATTTTAAGAAAATCAGATAATCACACTTTGAGAAATCAGGCACATTTTCAATTTTTTAGGGAATAATTTAGTGCGAGAAAGTTTGTGAATTGTGTACGATTCTTTATGTGTAACTTAAATTTTAAGAAAATCAGATAATCACACTTTGAGAAATCAGGCACATTTTCAATTTTTAGGGAATAATTTAGTGCGAGAAAGTTTGTGAATTGTGTACGATTCTTCATTATAACTTAAATTTTAAGAAAATCAGATAATCACACTCTGAGAAACCAGGTATATTTTCAATTTTTTTAGGAAATAATTTAGTGCGAGAAAGTTTGTGCATTGTGTACGATTCTTCATGTGTAACTTAAATTTTAAGAAAATCAGATAATCACACTTTGAGAAATCAGGCATAGTTTCAATTTTTTTTTTTTAGGGAATAATTTAGTGCGAGAAAGTTTATGAATTGTGTACGATTATTCATGTGTAACTTAAATTTTAAGAAAATCATATAATCACACTTTGAGAAATCAGGCATATTTTCAATTTTTTTTTAGAGAATAATTTAGTGCGAGAAAGTTTGTGAATTGTGTACGATTCTTCGTGTGTAACTTAAATTTTAAGAAAATCAGATAATCACACTTTGAGAAATCAGGCATATTTTCAATTTTTTTTAGGGAATAATTTAGTGCGAGAAAGTTTGTGAATTGTGTACGATTCTTCACGTGTAACTTAAATTTTAAGAAAATCAGATAATCACACTTTAAGAAATCAGGCATATTTACAATTTTTTTTTTTTTTAGGAAATAATTTAGTGCGAGAAAGTTTGTGCATTGTGTACGATTCTTCATGTGTAACTTAAATTTTAAGAAAATCAGATAATCACACTTTGAGAAATCAGGCATATTTTCTATTTTTTTTAGGGAATAATTTAGTGCGAGAAAGTTTGTGCATTGTGTACGATTCTTCATGTGTAACTTAAATTTTAAGAAAATCAGATAATCACACTTTGAGAAATCAGGCATATTTTCTATTTTTTTTAGGGAATAATT
The DNA here is from genome assembly GCA_022606455.1 of Callitettix versicolor. NCBI lineage: Eukaryota > Metazoa > Arthropoda > Insecta > Hemiptera > Cercopidae > Callitettix > Callitettix versicolor. Next base: position 7,355,323 of record CM040184.1, read on the forward strand.
TAGTGCGAGAAAGTTTGTGCATTGTGTACGATTCTTCATGTGTAACTTAAATTTTAAGAAAATCAGATAATCACACTTTGAGAAACCAGGCATATTTTCATTTTTTTTTAGGGAATAATTTAGTGCGAGAAAGTTTGTGAATTGTGTACGATTCTTCATGTGTAACTTAAATTTTAAGAAAATCAGATAATCACACTTTGAGAAATCAGGCATATTTTCAATTTTTTTAGGGAATAATTTAGTGCGAGAAGGTTTGTGAATTGCGTACGATTCTTCATGTGTAACTTAAATTTTAAGAAAATCATATAATCACACTTTGAGAAACCAGGTATATTTTCAATTTTTTTTTAGGAAATAATTTAGTGCGAGAAAGTTTGTGCATTGTGTACGATTCTTCATGTGTAACTTAAATTTTAAGAAAATCAGATAATCACACTTTGAGAAATCAGGCATAGTTTCAATTTTTTTTTTTAGGGAATAATTTAGTGCGAGAAAGTTTGTGAATTGTGTACGATTCTTCATGTGTAACTTAAATTTTAAGAAAATCAGATAATCACACTTCGAGAAATCAGGCATATTTTCAATTTTTTTTTTTTTTAGGGAATAATTTAGTGCGAGAAAGTTTGTGAATTGTGTACGATTCTTCATGTGTAACTTAAATTTTAAGAAAATCAGATAATCACACTTTGAGAAATCAGGCATATTTTCAATTTTTTTTTAGGGAATAATTTAGTGCGAGAAAGTTTGTGAATTGTGTACGATTCTTCTTTTGTAACTTAAATTTTAAGAAAATCATATAATCACACTTTGAGAAATCAGGCACATTTTCAATTTTTTTTAGGGAATAATTTAATGCGAGAAAGTTTGTGAATTGTGTACGATTCGTCATGTGTAACTTAAATTTTAAGAAAATCAGATAATCATACTTTGAGAAATCAGGCATATTTTCAATTCTTTTAGGGAATAATTTAGTGCGAGAAAGTTTGTGCATTGTGTACGATTCTTCATGTGTAACTTAAATTTTAAGAAAATCAGATAATCACACTTTGAGAAATCAGGCATATTTTCAATTTTTTAGGGATTAATTTAGTGCGAGAAAGTTTGTGCATTGTGTACGATTCTTCATGTGTAACTTAAATTTTAAGAAAATCAGATAATCACACTTTGAGAAATCAGGCATATTTTCAATTCTTTTAGGGAATAATTTAGTGCGAGAAAGTTTGTGAATTGTGTACGATTCTTCATGTGTAACTTAAATTTTAAGAAAATCAGATAATCACACTTTGAGAAATCAGGCATATTTTCAATTTTTTAGGGATTAATTTAGTGCGAGAAAGTTTGTGAATTGTGTACGATTCTTCATGTGTAACTTAAATTTTAAGAAAATCAGATAATCACACTTTGAGAAATCAGGCATATTTTCAATTTTTTTTTTTAGGAAATAATTTATTGCGAGATAGTTTGTGCATTGTGTACGATTCTTCATGTGTAACTTAAATTTTAAGAAAATCAGATAATCACACTTTGAGGAATCAGGCATATTTTCAATTTTTTTTTAGAAAATAATTTAGTGCGAGAAAGTTTGTGCATTGTGTACGATTCTTCATGTGTAAATTAAATTTTAAGAAAATCAGATAATCACACTTTGAGAAACCAGGCATATTTTCAGTTTTTTTTTAGGGAATAATTTAGTGCTAGAAAGTTTCTAAATTGTGTACGATTCTTCATGTGTAACTTAAATTTTAAGAAAATCAGATAATCACACTTTGAGAAATCAGGTATATTTTCAATTTTTTTTAGGGAATAATTTAGTGCGAGATAGTTTATGTAATGTTTAAGCACTTTTTTTTTAATTCTATTTAAAACTTGTATTAGCTATTGTGTAAATGAAACCTTATTAAAAAAAAAAAATAACATAAGTATATCTGTATCCGTACAAGTGCATGAGTGTCGAGGCTGTAATTTATCCTATAAAAACAATATACTGTATTATATTATGTTCGGATAATTTCGGCTGTAAAATAAATCATCAACATTTGTACACACAATGTTTTAATTAACAAATCAAAGAGCTACAAAGAGAAGAGTCAAAGCGTTTTTTATTTATTATAAAAATTTTTAATTGGCTGTTAATTTTGGCACATATTTAAGTAATGTATTTTGGCACATATTTTGGTCCTTCGCCAAGCAAGGTAAATAATTGTGTAACAGAGATTAAGAATGACAATAAAGAATGACACGAAGAATGATACGAAAATATTAAATTTCCTTTCCTGAACTGAAGCAGAGTCCAGATCATATAAATTGAGTTATCATTATAGTACTTGTATAAGTAAAATGTATAAACAAATTTATTTGTAATGCTACACATTATTGATGATCATTTTTGCATTTTTCTTTTACTTTTTAAAACGCTTTATTGACGAAATAGCTACACGGAAGCTGCGAAAACTTAATAACCAATTAATTATTAAAAATGTCTTGTTATTCACGGAAAATATTAATTCTTTTAGAAAAAACAATTTTCCTCCACCAGCCTCTAGCTATTCAAACGTATTTCTCCAAAACACTTTCAAAATTGCGTTAAATTTTGAGAATTAATTTAGGCCTATGCATCAAATTAAGTTCACTTAAATTATACATTGTAAGAATGTTTCACAAAATACGAAGCTCATAAAACACGCTATAACCTAAACGATTTATTCGTGGTCAAAAGCCGACAATTTATGTTAAAACAATCGCGGTACACAGATTTCTCACTGGCATGATTGAAGCGAATTCTCAAAAAGATACAATATCACATTTTTTTATTTTACACATAGCCTATTTTTTTTAAATCTAATTTTGTAACTAAAGTCAGAGTTAAAATACACAAACTACATTTTAAAATTTTGGTTTAAAATTTGTGTTGTTCGGATATCTACATATATAAAAGGCAATGTCCTGACTGACTGACTGATCAACGTACAGCCCGAACTATAAAACCTAGAGAGTTGAAATTTTGTGGATACCTTCGTTTTAATATGTAAGCGCGTACTAAGAAAGGATTTTGCAAAAAATTGATTTTAACTCCATTAAACTACTTACCCAGTCCAAATTTAATAATCAACGTACATCCAATACTATTATAGCTAGAGACTTGAAATTTTCGAGGTACATTCTTACAACAATGTCAAGGTGCACTAAAAAAGGATTTTGCAAAAATATGATTTTGACGCCATTAAACTACTTACCCAGTCCAAATTTAATAATCAACGTACAGCCAATACTATTATAGCTAGAGACTTGAAATTTTCAAGGTACATTCTTACAACAATGTCAAGGTGCACTAATAAAGGATTTTGCAAAAATATGAATTTGACGCCATTAAACTACTAACCCAGTTCAAATTTAATAATCAACGTACAGCCAATACTATTATAGCTAGAGACTTGAAATTGTCAAGGTACATTCTTACAACAATGTCAAGGTGCACTAATAAAGGATTTTGTAAAAATTTGATTTTAACGCCATTAAACTACTTACCCAGTCCAAATTTAATAATCAACGTACAGCCAATACTATTATAACTAGAGACTTGAAATTTTCAGGGTACCTTCTTACAACATTGTCGAGATGCACTGAAAAAGGGGTGCATTGAAAAACGATTTTCCAGTATGCAACCCCTAAAGAGGTAAACATGAGGTACAACAATTTTTATTGGAAAAAATATGTTTTTCATCTGAACTTCTTAAAACGTAACATAGTCACTCTTAAGTATAAGTAATGAAATATATTTTTCACCTTTTCCCCAAAACGCATCCCCTAAAGAGATTGAAAGAAGGTATAAAATATAAGAAAAGGGTACAATTTTGTATTGAAAAAATATTTTTTTTATCTTATATTCTATAAATATGCTATGAAACACATATTTCAACATTTTTCTGAATTCATCCCCTAAAAGAATAAAAATGGAAAAAGAGTTATCGTGGGAGAAAAAAGAGTGTTTGCATTGGAGAAAAATATTTTTTATCAAATTTTCTTAAAAGTAAACAACACATTTTAAAACACTAATTATGATACACGCAGTTCAGTATTTTCCCCCCGAATTCATCCCCTAAAAGGACAAGAATATAGAATAGGTATAAATGTTTGTATTGGACAAAAATATTCTTGATCGGATTTTCTTAAATTCGAATGGAACACGTTTGAAGACAATAAAACAACATATTCAGGTTATAATATTTTTTCATATTCACTGTAAAATAATCACGAGTTTAGATGATCACGCTTTTATTAATATATTTTTTTATGTTTCTAAATTATTACATTACTGAAACAGTTTAAGTTTCGTGGGCGAAGCCGCGACGGGTAATGCTAGTAAATAATACTGGTAAGAAAAACTCGGCACAAATTCTGCGGAATAAACCAGAATGAAGAAGCAGATAAGAAAGATTTGCAGAGTTGTGTGGCACCTAAGAGAAGAACAAAGACGAATTGAGGAAGGACAAAAAGTGATGGTGATTGGGGAGCTGAAGGCGTAGAACATTGTAGATCGAAACTATAGGGTATCCGGGATTTATCTACCAAAACTTCGGAAAATGGTTCAATAGGTCAAAAGAAGAAAATGTCTATTATACGTATGCTCTATCTCGCTTTGTTTAATCAGTCAGTCTGTGATTTTTCAAATTTAATTTTAATTTCGCTCCAAAGATAGAAACTTGAAATTAGGCACAAAAATGTAAGCAGGTAATCTGGCATGTGTAAAAACTCGTTCAACGTATTATAGGTCAACCGTTTTGAAAACGGTTTGCTAAGAACACCAGTGGGACGGAGAGAAAAAGTGCGAGTGAGAGGTCGAGTCCCACTCTCTCACAATAGCTCCCTCCTTTCCTTCACTATTGCTGAGTTTTAACACTTACTAAACTCAGATTGGCAGGTTCGTGTCACTGGACTCTCGGAGGGAGCTGGAGGAGAATTCTCCTACATGCGCGAAAAACTCTCGTGCACACCATTTACTAAGTGGCTGGACTATAGTTCAAGTAGGCAGACGAAACTATACAATTTTTAACGTATACATTACTTTTTTCTAAACAAATTTAGAAATACTTTAAGGAAAAAACATAACAAAATAAATGTTTTTTGTTTCAATCCGTTTAGAAATAACTCACCAACATTTTACAATAAAAAAAAAAATGCTTTCAATTTAGCGAGACTATGTACCATTAGTACCACTGATACGGTTAGTATCATTAGTACCACTGATACGGTTAGTACCATTAGTTAACGTTGTAACCATTATTGTATCGTTACGATAGCGGCAATCTACTTATTACGTGTTTCCTTTGTTTCAAATGATTAGTACCATTAGTACCACTGATACGGTTAGTACCATTAGTTAACGTTGTAACCATTATTGTATCGTTACGATAGCGGCAATCTACTTATTACGTGTTTCCTTTGTTTCAAATGATTAGTACCATTAGTACCACTGATACGGTTAGTACCATTAGTTAACGTTGTAACCATTATTGTATCGTTACGATAGCGGCAATCTACTTGTTACGTGTTTCCTTTGTTTCAAATGATTAGTACCATTAGTACCACTGATACGGTTAGTACCATTAGTCAACGTTGTAACCATTATTGTATCGTTACGATAGCGGCAATCTACTTATTACGTGTTTCCTTTGTTTCAAATGATTAGTACTATTAGTACCACTGATACGGTTAGTACCATTAGTACCACTGATACGGTTAGTACCATTAGTTAACTTTGTAACAATTATTGTATCGTTACGATAGCGGCAATCTACTTATTACGTGTTTCCTTTGTTTCAAATGATTAGTACCATTAGTACCACTGATACGGTTAGTACCATTAGTTAACGTTGTAACCATTATTGAATCGTTACGATAGCGGGAATCTACTTATTACGTGTTTCCTTTGTTTCAAATGATTTTGCTTTGGTTATTTGTGATAACACTTAAACTGTAAGTTTTTTGTTGTAAATAAATTTTATACACTAAAATTTTAAAAGAAGTCTATGATGAGCTGACGTTTTTTCTGGAATTAATAAAACAATGTATTTATTAGAAACGCGACTACCAACTTTGAAATCTAACACTGATTCGGAGCGATGGGGTCATATGACCAAAAGATCAAACAACCAAACGTTCATTCAACCAAATTATATTTAATATTTTGGTCGAATGAACTTTTGGTCATATGAACCATGTTTTTATTGTTATTATTATTACGTTTTTATTATTATTTTAACACCATCGTACTACTTACCCAGTCCAACTTAATTATTTAGCATTCAAGTGTTAATTCTATAACAGTGACGTTTTATACATTTATTATATATTGGTAGGTGTGAATAATAAATGTTTAAATTATTTTAAACGCCATCATACTACTTACCCAGCCCAACATAATATTTAGTATTCAAGTGTTAATAGTATAACAGTGACGTTTTATTCGTGTATTATATATTGATAGGTGTGAATCATATAAATGTTTAAATTATGTTAAACGCAATCACACTACTTACCCAGTCCAACTTAATTATTTAGTATTCAAGTTAAATGCTGAATTGTATAATGGTGTATACATGGTCTTTATAATTGTATAATGGCGTGTATTACTAATTTAAATATTTAGTATTGAAACTTACCTGTATGCAATAATAAAAAAAAGTGAATATATACAATATTGACAGTATATTCAACTGTAGGCCTAAACCCTAAAACAATATAGTAATGACTGTTCTGGGTATGTAGTGTAATGGCGTGTATTATTAATTTAAATATCAGTAATGACAGTGATATACATGCAATAATAAAAAAACCGTGTTTTACAAAATGGCCTCCTTCGAAGGAAATACGAACCTCGATGTTAATAAATCTCTAAGTTATTACACATTTTTGGTCGAATGAACCTTTGGTTGTTTGATTTTTTTGGTCATATGAACCACTCTGTTAAAAACGTGGTTCATTCAACCAAAATATAATTTGGTCGAATGAACTTTTGTTTGTTTGATGTTTTGGTCATATGAACCACTCTGTTAAAAACGTGGTTCATTCAACCAAAATATAATTTGGTCGAATGAACTTTTGGTTATTTGATTTTTTGGTCATATGAGCTCTTCCCAATTCGGAATGTGAACGTTTCCTTCATGCGCAGGTGAAGGAGTGCATAGCCGCTAAACGTAGCGTGTTACCAAGGCAATATGTAAACAAATATACCGATTGTTTGAAATAATCAAATTTTTGCCTGTAGACTTTATAAAACAGGATTTACAAAAACCAACTGTAAAGCATTTCTTTCATTTGGATTTGCAGTTGGGCCAAGAACGTTATGTAGGGCTACATTGCTTGTTAGGATCCCCAATGCATAGTGTAGGAAGTCTGTACATGCGGGCTTATAGTATATTATTATTAGTGATTAAAGTACATTACGGCAGTGTATCAACTGTACAAACCAGTTCCTAGTAACGATAAAGTCTACGCAAGAGGTGTCAAGAACGTCTACTCCAACAGTCCGGCTAACGCCGAAGAGCTTCGAGCCTGCGGGCTTTTGGCAGATAGTAAAACATCACATGATGTCACAAACCGGATTTTGGCGAGACATTAACAGGTATTTCATTTGTGGTCTTCATGGTTGGAATTTCCAGTGATGTTTGGGATCGAGTTACTTGACGTTAACACTGTAATAAACATCGTTTAAGACGTTATCAATACGCACAAGATGTATATGCGTCAGATAATCCTTCTTGATTCATAATAGACACTTAACTGAAAAAGCTACTATAATTAGAATTTCTTAAAACTTTCAAAATCAATTGGAGCAGACACTAGTGGTATGTCTGTTCAAAATACTATGTTCAGTATAATAATCTGCCGTCCCTAACTTCGTCAATTCTTCTTTCGTTGGCGCGTTTCGGAGAACCTCCATCTTCAAAAACTATATCTCTACTGGTGACCAATATTATGGCTCGTCCTATTATAACTTTCTAGCTCCACCTCGTACCCCTCCTCTATGTACGTGCCTGTGTTCAACACGTGTACATTAAACACAAGCACGTAAATAGAGGAGGGGGGTACGAGGTGGAGCTAGAAACTTGTAAATAGGACGAGAGATAATATTGGTGACCAGCATAGAAATAGTTTTTGAAGAAGGAGGTTCTCCGAAACGCGTCAACGAAAGAAGAATTGACGAAGCTAGGGAAGGCAGATTATTATACTGAACATAGTGACAATAATCCTAGCAGAAAAGACGAATATAAAAAGAATTTCTGTTCAAAATACCTAACCATTCTCAATCTTTTTGTATTTTCTGGTTCCAGTCGTTCTATTTCCGTTTCGAATATTAGCTACCATATTGGATAGCTTCACCTTATTCACTACGACTGTAAACAGTTGTCCCGAAGTCAACTTGTAATTCTTCCACGCTTTGCATTCTCCTGCAGTAGCATAGCCTATGTTTTGTAGTAATCAGAACCTATGATCATTCCTTGCACAGGTACTGAACCTATTTTCTTGCTGTTAAGACTTCATTTCCCACCCATTTCCTGAAGAACGGTTTCAAATGTTCAAAATGATTTAAATTCTTATTAGTGTCCACAAATACATCCAAGAAAGACTGGTTTCCTCGAGCTTCTGTTTGCCTGTCAGTTGGTAAATCATCGATATATTGTAAAATTATGAAATTTGATTTTAGTGTTAATAATTTACACACAAAGTAAATTTTTTTGAGTTTTTATCGTGTAAAGTTATTATTGTGAAGTATATTCTACATTGCAATCATAATCTACAATAGTTGCTGCCACGGCGAGAATATTTCAGTGGTGTAAAGAGCCACTGTCCAAAATGTGCGAAACATCCTTATAGGCCTACGTTTGTAAATATCAAAGGTAAGAACTTGGATTTTTTTGTTTTTTTTAAGACGAAAAGCACATTGATGCTAATATCGCCTCCCTAAATGTAAGTATGAGTGTAAAGTGTTAAAGTCGTAAGTGTAGTGTTTAAGTGTAAGTGTGTGTTAGACTCGGGTACCGCGAAAAACGTCTAAATCCTCTCAATAGGTGCAGCTAGTCCGCACTTGGAGCATTCAAAATATAGTTCCAATTATATTATTAGTTGAATATACTTCTGACGCCTCATTTTTGTAGGAAAAAATATTTAGTCTTAATGGAAATGTTGAAGAAAGATATTACGAAAAATCTTAGGCCCCAAATTCCGTAACAACCAATTACTCCACATCAGTAATGAAACTCTACAAAAAAACTGAAACACTATCAGACACAATAAGAAAAAGGGAAATGGGCACATCCTCCGAATGGACAAAAATAGACTAACCAAAAAAATATTTGATTACTCTCGCAGTAGAAGAGCCAAACCACTTTGGTTTAGAGAAACGGAGAAAGACATAACAGAACTGCAGATCACTGACACTATGCTCATGGACAGAACAGCCAAAACAATAACCAAGGACAAGAAGCAACGGTTCCAAGGCAAAGTCAAATCCAAGCGAACGATCCAAATCTCTGACGAAGAAAGAAAAGCAAGATCACAACGAATGAAGCAATACTGGGCTACGAGGAAGGCACAGAACATTAAAAAGTGATTGATTTAGTGTACCCCAAAGTTGGGTGAAACAAATAAAGAGAGAGGAAATGCTGAAAATTTAAAGTCACTGATTTTGATAACGTCCAAACCCAAAGCCAAAATACGTTTTTGAGTTTCGACGCCAAAATATAACGGAAGCAAGAACGTAATTAAATGCAATGTTTTTCGACTGATTACACGTAGAGTTTTCGTATATGAAACTTCTATTGGCACCATTTTTCTCATCTGAACGAAATATATTTAAAGAAATATTACTCGATAGAGGTAATTGAAACTTCAAAAATTTGAACTGCGGTCCAAAAATTAAAAAAACAATTTATTTTTATTAAATAAAAATGTAAATATACAACTCAAAACATATGTTCAAAATTGTTCACTTGTTCTTCGCAGAAGATTAAAGTGGGTATCGAACCCAGCAAAGCGATACTTAATATTGCAGTGTTGCCAACAACAAACAAATGAAACAATAAAGAGCGAAGATACTCACGCATTGCAAGGATGCTATTAATATGCAGTCAAGTGTCAGGTTTTGTGTAATTACCAAACAAATCACGTTTATTGCTTGTCACAGGGTTCTCTGTTGCTTACAATTAGCAAAATAAGTTACAGTAATAAATTATTTAATGTTGGCAACACTTTTTTTACACAGCGAAAGTATGTCATACTAAGAAAATTCCATTAAGAAAACAGTGCAATACTGGTATTTCAGGATTGGGCACAAAAATACCGATTCCGACGTTACTGAACATTACATATGAACATAATGATTGATTTTGGAATATTTTGAAAATTCACTATTTGGCATTTAATAAGAAACCTTGAAATTTCTGTTTTTATTGTTTACGAAAAATTAAAGTTTTAATTATTTCATCCGGAACGTGCTCACTTACTCTCATATTGTACAAAAATATCTCAGTCCGGAATGTAACGACATACAGTGGCACGTATCGTTTTGCCAAACCAAATTCTATCGTATGTATTTTAATCGTGCAATTGTGCTTAGTGTTTGTGACGTGTTTCAATATTTTGTTTAACTTTGTGACGACCTCGACAGAGGGATTTGACATTTTGTGTTACAACCTGAAGATGATACAGTAAGGTTTCGAAACCGCGGTAGCCTTTACGTGGTGAGTAAATAGACCACTGGACGGAAAATATGTAATAATCCTAATTATTAAATATGTGGTCCGGTGGCTATATTGCAATAATGAAAAATGTCTCGTTCAAGGTCTCCGTTTCTTTAAATTACAAGCTTCTCAACATCTGAGGTAAAATTATTTGTTTTCCAGAAAAATTCTGAATGAATGTACGAAATAACAGAGCTTAAATTGTACAGGCCGTTCTCTCAATTATAGTTTAGGCTACTCGTATATGGAGACTATCTGTGCCAGTCTCCAAATACAGTAAACCTACTTTTATTAAACTAATAGAGATAAGTTCAAATCTTAAAAATAAGAAGTCCTGACTGACTCTTTACTGATTATAATCAACATAAACATACTGACGATTTTCCAGTATGCAACCCCTAAAGAGGTAAACATGAGGTACAACAATTTTTATTGGAAAAATACGTTTTTCATCTGACCTTCTTAAAACGTAACATAGTCACTCTTACTTATAAGTAATGAAATATATTTTTCACCTTTTCCCCAAAACGCATCCCGTAAAGAGATTGAAAAAAGGTATAAAATATAAAAAAGGGTACAATTTTGTATTGAAAAAATATTTTTTTTATCTTATATTCTAGAAATATGCTATGAAACACATATTTCAACATTTTTCTGAATCCATCCCCTAAAAGAATAAAAATGGAAAAAGAGTTATCGTGGGAGAAAAAAGAGTGTTTGCATTGGAGAAAAATATTTATCAAATTTTCTTAAAAGTAAACAAAATATTTTAAAACACAAATTATGATACACGCAATTCAGTATATCCCCCCCTAAAAGGACAAAAATATAGAATAGGTATAAATGTTTGTATTGGACAAAAATATTCTTGATCAGATTTTCTTAAATTCGAATGGAACACGTTTGAAGACAATAAAACAACATATTCAGGTTATAATATTTTTTCATATTCACTGTAAAATAATCACGAGTTTAGATAATCACGCTTTTATTAATATATTTTTTATGTTTCTGAATTATTACATTACTGAAACAGTTTAAGTTTCGTGGGCGAAGCTGCGACGGGTAATGCTAGTAATGCTATAGTTGCTTATGAAATTAAGAATTAATTTATCTTTGTCCTATTAATCTTTGTCTATCTATCTATAATTCGGTCTACAACGTTCTACGCCGTCTTCCGATCTCCAATCTCCTCCGATCGCGGTCCCACCACAGATCTTCTGGTAGATCCCTTTTTTTTATTTCCTTTTCGACTCCCTCTCTCCAGCTCAGTCTCGGCCTTTCTCGTTTTCTTCTTCCAGGTGTTTGCCACTGCATGATTTTTTTGGGAATTCGCTCATCCGGCATTCTTTGTACATGCCCGTACCAAACTAGTTGTTTTGTTCTTATATCCTCTACAATTGTATGCCTTACGTCCATTATCCCCCGTATACTTTCATTTCTCACTCTCTCTTTTCTTGATCTTCCTGCCGCTCTTCTCCAAAAGTCCATCTCAGTAGCCAACAGCATTCTTTCTGTTCTCCTCTTAATTGGCCATACGTCACTACCATATGTTATAATGCTTTTTACAATTGTGTCATAAATTCTTTTTTTATTCTCTTTTGAAACGTTTTGATCCCACAACACCCCGTTCAGCATAGATACAGCTCTCCTTCCAAATACTATTCGTCCTTTAATTCCTTCATCTAATGTACCATCTTGTGACATTTTAAGTCCTAAGTACGTATAATTTTGAGAATGCTGTATCCTCCGTCCATCTTCTAAAATTATGTCGTGCTGCCTTTCTCCAATGCACATGCATTCCGTTTTCCCCAGATTCACTTCAAGTCCCCACTTACTGTATTCCTCTATTAATTTGCGAGCCATATATCCGAGGTCCTCATGATCTTGTGCGAGGACAATCTGGTCGTCCGCAAAACATAGCGTGTATAGAGTGTTGCCATCTTATAGAGGAATGCCCATACCTTTGCATTTAATAGAATAGTTAAAGGAACAAATGTTAGTATGAAATTACACTTTTTAATAAAAATATCGCCAATCGAAAACAGTACTAATATTAATCAATTCTTGGAAGGCACGATCGAGAAGTGTTTTAATGTAAAATTAGAGGTTATTTAACTGTAATACTATATAAATTTGTTTTTTTAAATGTACGTTTGCTATTCTGGTTAGTACTAATAGTTCACTTCTCCAAAATTATTAACTTTACAAGATAGATATTATTTTTTGCCAAACAACTACGGTAGTAAAGGGACATTTTTCAAATTAAAAAATAATAAAGTAAAACTTGATCGAATTAAGCACAAGCACGAAACAACAAAAGCAAACGCTGTTAACGATTGTTTTTCTTAAAATTAAAAATATCTGCCATTAATCTGTCAAACTATGGTTTAGACGCATGTTCAAGTGACATTGTACATCGCTAATGAATCACTCGAAGTGTACCATGTAAATATGCACTTAAGTGTCCATCTGGAGCAAGCAATCAATTAATACTAAGTGTCGGTATAGCAGGATGTACTGTTTAGTACGCGAGTGAGTAATAACATAGGGCCTATGTAATACGGAAAACGGAACTGACTTTTTCGAAAATCCGTAGACTAAACATTCCGGCCCAGAAATTAACAGCAAAAACTTTAAAAGCCACAGTAGTCGCTCTTCTCGAAACAAAACCGGTGTTGCTCAAATTTTGATTATTAGCTCATAATACTACTCAAAATTACCATCTTATAAAACAAAAACAAAATAAACTAAACTGCATGGTTAATTTTCATCTTTTTACTATATATATATGTCGCCTCAGTGGCCTAGTGGATAGCGTACTAGGCTTTCACCCCGAGGACCCGGGTTCGATTCCCGGCGAGGGCTTAGCATTTTCATACGCTATAAATCATCCCATCGTCTGCATTAGCCCAAGTGTGCACAATAGTCGGACGTTAAAACAAAAAAACAAAACAAAAATTTACTATATATTTACAGCTCATTTACAAATGATTTCAAATGTATTTATTTACAAATATTTACAGTTTATTTAAGAATCTAATTTATACTGTAGGCCTAAATAAGACAAAATAACGTTATAAAAGTTTTAAATTTGCTCAGAATATCTGCTGTATCTTGTTTGTCAGCAATTAGTAAATCCCTTTTATTAATTTATTCATCAAGTACTCGTACATAACGAAGTAGTTTTGAGTGAGTAGTTTATTTTCAATTCGTCTTGTGGAAAAACAAAAGTAATTTCTGTGATTTACGAGTAACACTAAAATTACACATGCAAAAGTAAAGTGATGCGGTTCACAGCAATAACTTTCTAGCAAATCTAGAAGCTGGATTACGTAATGATTCGGAAGCTATCGGTAGAACAAAAATTTGACAATCTATCGACAATCTAACCTATGACAATCTAAAGAGACACACACTTAATGAATCTTTAGATTGTCATACGTAATGATTCGGAAGCTATCGGTAGAACAAAAATTTGACAATCTATCGACAATCTAACCTATGACAATCTAAAGAGACACACACTTAATGAATCTTTAGACTGTCATACGTAATGATTCGGAAGCTATCGGTAGAACGGAAATTTGACAATCTATCGACAATCTAACCTATGACAATCTAAATAAACACACACTTAATGAATCTTTAGATTGTCATACGTAATGATTCGGAAGCTATAGGTAGAACAAAAATTTGACAATCTATTGACAATCTAACCTATAACAATCTAAAGAGACACACACTTAATGAATCTTTAGATTGTCATACGTAATGATTCGGAAGCTATCGGTAGAACAAAAATTTGACAATCTATCGACAATCTAACCTATGACAATCTAAAGAGACACACACTTAATGAATCTTTAGATTGTCATACGTAATGATTCGGAAGCTATCGGTAGAACAGAAATTTGACAATCTATCGACAATCTAACCTATGACAATCTAAAGAGACACACACTTAATGAATCTTTAGATTGTCATACGTAATGATTCGGAAGCTATCGGTAGAACAAAAATTTGACAATCTAACCATGACAATCTAAAGAGACACACACTTAATGAATCTTTAGATTGTCATACGTAATGATTCGGAAGCTATAGGTAGAACAAAAATTTGACAATCTATTGACAATCTAACCTATAACAATCTAAAGAGACACACACTTAATGAATCTTTAGATTGTCATACGTAATGATTCGGAAGCTATCGGTAGAACAAAAATTTGACAATCTATCGACAATCTAACCTATGACAATCTAAAGATTCATTAAGTGTGTGTCTCTTTAGATTGTCATAGGTTAGATTGTCAATAGATTGTCAAATTTTTGTTCTACCGATAGCTTCCGAATCATTACGTATGACAATCTAAAGATTCATTAAGTGTGTGTCTCTTTAGATTGTCATAGGTTAGATTGTCGATAGATTGTAAAATTTCTGTTCTACCGATAGCTTCCGAATCATTACGTATGACAATCTAAAGATTCATTAAGTGTGTGTCTCTTTAGATTGTCATAGGTTAGATTGTCAAATTTTTGTTCTACCGATAGCTTCCGAATCATTACGTATGACAATCTAAAGATTCATTAAGTGTGTGTCTATTTAGATTGTCATAGGTTAGATTGTCGATAGATTGTCAAATTTTTGTTCTACCGATAGCTTCCGAATCATTACGTATGACAATCTAAAGATTCATTCAGTGTGTGTCTCTTTAGATTGTCATAGATTGTCATGTACCGATAGCTTCCGAATCATTACGTATGACAATCTAAAGATTCATTAAGTGTGTGTCTCTTTAGATTGTCATAGATTGTCATGTACCGATAGCTTCCGAATCATTACGTATGACAATCTAAAGATTCATTAAGTGTGTGTCTCTTTAGATTGTCATAGGTTAGATTGTCAAATTTTTGTTCTACCGATAGCTTCCGAATCATTACGTATGACAATCTAAAGATTCATTCAGTGTGTGTCTCTTTAGATTGTCATAGATTGTCATGTACCGATAGCTTCCGAATCATTACGTATGACAATCTAAAGATTCATTCAGTGTGTGTCTCTTTAGATTGTCATAGGTTAGATTGTCAAATTTTTGTTCTACCGATAGCTTCCGAATCATTACGTATGACAATCTAAAGATTTATTCAGTGTGTGTCTCTTTAGATTGTCATGTACCGATAGCTTCCGAATCATTACGTATGACAATATAAAGATTCATTAAGATCGTCTTTACACAGTCTAATCTTACCCCTTCAAATATAACTGTTCGAGTCATTGTAGAAAAATTAAAAATAAAAGCAAAACAACAGTTTATTAAAAAAATTTTAAAAATGAATCTGTGTGAGGTAGATTTTTTTTGTGTTTAACGCCCGACTATTGTGCACACTTGGGCTAATGCAGACGATGGGATGATTGATAGCGTATGAAAATGCCAAGCCCTGGCCGGGAACCGAACCCGGGACCTCGGGGTGAAAGCCCAGTACGCTATCAACTAGGCCACCGAGGCGGCTTGTGTGAGGTAGATGTTCATATTCGTTAAATACATGCTTGCAGACAAAATACACACAAACATACAAACACCCACGTAAAGTCACACACATTTTTTTGTCATAAGGCATAAAATCTGTTAAAATTAACAATTTTTGAAACAATGTCTCAATACTTTCTCTAGAATACTGAGAAAGTAAAAAGTACCGATTAATCCGTCAGTTGTAATCGTATTGGCGTTCGACTTAATTTCTGTATGCTGTTATTTAAACAAAAAACTGGTGTTTTATTGAAACACCACTCTATCATATATTTTTGTTGCTAGTTACGATATAACGCGAAATTCCAACTTTGACAATGCTACGGCTTGTAGTCCAGTTTATTTATACCAGCAGCCATTGTTTCAACTAAATCCTACTTGGCAGACCTCTTTGATAAGCAGGCCAAATAGGCTGACACGAAAAAGATAAAACCAACTAATCGAGAAACTGTTGAACTCTGATTTTTTTTTAGGTTTTTGAATATATTTTGAAAAATTGTGTTTGCGTCAATCGATCGGCCTTGAAGTAGAGGGAAGGTGTATTAACTTAGAGATTCGTTTTCCTTCGACAGTATCGTGTTATAAGTTAGAGATCGACCTGTGTAATAAGATAGAGGTTCCGTACTGTGTATTAACATAGAGACTACAGTTCCGTCAAGTTTGTTGCACCGTGTGTATATGTTGCCGACGCCGCTGCTTGCAGGCGCTTCAGTATCTTTTATCTAACAAGTAGAACTTGCTTAGTTAAAGAAAGAAATTATTAAAATATAAAGTTCATTTGGATAGGTTTTGTTCTTAAAGGCTTATTTGCAAAGCTGTAAATGTATACTAATTTACATATGTAGTAGTAATAGTAATAGAAATAATAATATAAAAATACTGTTTGAAGGCTGCTTTATTCAAACCATATCCGAATTGAATTAAGAAAACGGCCCTAAATTAACGAATTAATTATGAATTAATTAATTCATATAAACTTACGTTGTTTTTTCTCGATAAAACACCAATATTTCTATTTTTCTATACAGATAATTGTCAAAAATAAACATTTAGATATGTTGTTGACCATAGTATTGACAATATATTCAACTGTAAACTGTAAAGATACACACGGTGCAACACACTTTACGGAACTGTAGTCTCTAAGTTAATACACAGTACGGAACCTCTATCTTATTACACAGGTCGATCTCTAACTTATAACACGGTACCGTCGAAGGAAAACGAATCTCTAAGTTAATAAATCTCTAAGCTATTACACATCCCCGAAGTAGAATATTTGCGAAGCAACAATAAACATTTGAAAATTACGTCGCGTTGTTCTTTCGGAAGTCGAATGTCACCAAATCTAATGAGAATATTATTTTAGTGGATAAAATTTAAATCCGAATTTGTTTTCCGTTATATTTATGCCACTTTTTGTAGAATTTAACTTAAGGGAGACCGGGGATGGTTGTCACACTTTTCAGATCTTAATTTTTTAAATGAGTAATTTTATTAAACAAAAGTTCTTATCAAACAATGAGAAATGTAGAATAAACTTTCATTCGCATATATGTACTAGAAGTATTTTTTTAATTTTAAAAAAAACTTTACACCTGTGACAAGCAGCCCCGTGACCGGGGTCAATAAAACGAACAAGAAAAATCGAAAGCAGTTTATTGTTGTAAATGAAATGTTTCAAATTGATCTATTTGAACAGCAAAATGTCGAAAATAAAAATTTAATTACATTTCTATGTTGTTTTCCCCTAAATAGTTATTGAACAAACAAATTAGAAAATTCTTATAGGTTTAATTATAAAACGTTTTTGTATAACCTAAGCTCAGTGGCATATCTCTACATCTTTCGTGAGCCCATTTTTTGCAATCCATACACTGTACCCACAGTTAGTTTGGTCTGCTTTTTGAATACGGTCCAACGCAAATCAGACACGCTCCTCCTCATATTCGTCGCTTTCAGAACTTTCTTTACTTTTCTGTTTTCGTTTGTTCTTTTCATATTATTTATGCCGTATTCCTTCAGCTTTTATTTTGGTCTTCTTAACAATATTTGCCTTTTTAGAATGCTTGTCTTTAAATAAATTCTTTTTTAACTCTTTCCTTAATTAACTCAACTCTGCAATGTTTTTTTTCCTTTTAATAATATCTTTGCGGTAGGTTGTCACAGCGACAACCAGCCCCGGCGCGCCATTTTGTTAAGACAGTGATACCAGTCGAAAACGAACGAATGACAATGCAAATAAAAATACGATTTGAACGCCTAAAAGTATGGTATTTAACCTAAACTGATAATATTTGTAACTTGCAGCATAAGGACGTTAGAACATAACTAGTTAAAGTCTAAAATTTTACATATCAAGCAAAAATTCAGAAAAAACGCCACTAAGTAAACAGACACGCACAGAAACATACACTTTAGGCAACAAAGAACTCAGTTGTGGTGTATATGACTAAGGAGAGGAACGCCACCAGTAACGGTACCTATTTAACAAATTTATAAGTTTTGTGACAACCAATCCGTGTGACTTTTAGCTCCATTCTCCCCTACTGTATTTGATTTCGGTTACATGACCAGACTGTTGGTAGTATAATCGTATACAAAATTTACAATAATAATGTTTCAAATATTTTCCAAACAAGTAATGAAACTGTTGAACGCAGTAGAAACATTAACCATGAATCGCATAGGCCAGATAGAAAAGCTTGAAATAACGGAAAGGAAAATCTTAAGAAAAATTATAGGAACAAAATTTCAGGATAATAAGGTAGTATATATAAGAAATGAAGCTCTCTACAAGAAAATTGAAAAACTGTCAGATACTATGAGAAAAAGGAGAATAAATTTTTACGGCCATCTTCTTAGAATGAACTCCAATAGATTGACGAAACAGGTGTTTGATTTTTTCCATAATCGTAAAACAAAACCGAACTGGTTTAAAGAAATTGAAAAAGACCTAACGGAATTAAAAATTACAGAAAATTCACTGCTTGATCAAACTGCTAAGATAATTACCAAAGACGAAAGAATTCCAAGATAAAACCAAAATAAGACCTAAACCTATCATTTCAGAAGAGGAGAGGAAAAGAAGATCAGAAAGAATGAAGAGCTACTGGGAACAAAGAAAAGTACAGCGCGCAAGAAATGATTAATTCAGCGTACCCCAAAGAGGGTGACACGAAGAGAAGAAGAAATTGCTAAAAATTATAGGAACAAAATTTCAGGATAATAAGGTAGTATATATAAGAAATGAAGCTCTCTACAAGAAAATTGAAAAACTGTCAGATACTATGAGAAAAAGGAGAATAAATTTTTACGGCCATCTTCTTAGAATGAATTCCAATAGATTGACGAAACAAGTGTTTGATTTTTTCCATAATCGTAAAACAAAACCGAACTGGTTTAAAGAAATTGAAAAAGACCTAACGGAATTAAAAATTACAGAAAATTCACTGCTTGATCAAACTGCTAAGATAATTACCAAAGACGAAAGAATAAGATTCCAAGATAAAACCGAAATAAAACCTAAACCTATCATTTCAGAAGAGGAGAGGAAAAGAAGATCAGAAAGAATGAAGAGCTACTGGGAACAAAGAAAAGTACAGCGCGCAAGAAATGATTAATTCAGCGTACCCCAAAGAGGGTGAAACGAAAAGAAGAAGTAACTGTTGAAAATTTTAGCGAACACAATAACAGTGACGATATCGACGAATCGACGCAGAACGAGAAAGTGTCGTGGCGTAACTGACTCGGGCACGGTCGAGTACGCTGCAACTCGTGGACCCGTGGATCGTTAGGTTACTGGTACCATACTACCGTAGGCTTTTTCCTGTTTTACTTGCATCTCAGTTTTCCTTAGTTGAATTGGGTATTGGAAACGCTGGTTTAAGACACAAATAATCTAAATAACTGTTTAAAACTGTAAAGATAATACACGTCTATATTAACCCAAGTCCGTAAGTTACAGGAATGTAACACCATAATTAAAATTACAGAATATATTTTATGATGCGCATGCGTAATTTTTTTCTGCTTCGCTTGTTTGCACAAATATAATTGATATTTCAGAAATACAGCAATATAAATAATGTAAATTTTCAGTAGGCTATATGGGGACAAATATTTGCGTTTAAAATGTAGCCTATTTAATGCTGTCTTAAATCGTCGTGATTAGGCTATTATTTCTGTACAAAAATAACTGAAACAGTGCAGGTCTATAGTTTAATTAATTTGCTAAGTCTGAACCATTTGGCTTAATGAAATTGAATCGCGAATTTATGGAATAATTTGATTTGTGTTTGTAAAATAATAAATTTCATGACTTTACTACACTGAAATATTCTGAATTATTTTTAAAAAGCAATCTTCTGTCACCGAAAAAAACCAATTTTAATAAGTGCACAATTAGTCTAAATTCATGAAAACCGACTTCATATTTTTAAAATCTGTCACAGACTGATTCAGAAATGTTTACTGAACATCTCACAAATTCACTTGCACAAATTATGTTAACCTAAAAAAGAATCTTCAGAAAAAGTTATTAATACTTGCATAAGTTTCGTATATATAATTACAAAAAACGTTCGTTATTTGGAAGATTCGTTTACTAATATTAAGGTGAGCATATTCACTTTACTACCATTTATATATAATAAAATTTTTTAATCTAGTTAAATTTACAATATAACCCTTAAGAATTTAATTACTAACAATAGTGAACTAAATATGCGCCCTAATTTTCAACAAATTATTCAAATTTATTCCGAAACGGTCGCAATAAAATATTCTCAATTGCGTAACTTTTTCAATAACAAGAAACGAACTTAATAAAATTTATTTTTATTTTACGAGGTTGAGGTCTGACATATTGTAGCAGCATTGAC
Source organism: Callitettix versicolor (assembly GCA_022606455.1). NCBI lineage: Eukaryota > Metazoa > Arthropoda > Insecta > Hemiptera > Cercopidae > Callitettix > Callitettix versicolor. The sequence continues at coordinate 7,376,476 of CM040184.1, forward strand.
GTCATCGTCATAAATATAGGGTGGAAGAGTCCTGTCGAGAAAAACAAACTGGCCTACCTAATCACAGATGTTAGGCCTAGAGTAACAATACAGTTTTGCTGATTTTTTGTAATGCACGGAAGTGAAATTATACTGTTTGCCTACACAATGACAACAATAATTCTAAACAAGACGAATAGTTACTACTTTTAAGATTATAGGTTTATGATTAATAAAAAAAGTAAATCACTACAATTAAATGTATAACGTTAGTTTTTTTAGTCAGCTTATCTTCATTGGTAAGAATATTGTAGCATTAGAGAGAGGTATTGGCGCGAAATTATTTGGAAAATGTTGAAACACGTTGTTAGTGCGATGAATATTTAAGAAAAATCATAATAAACAATATAAATAACCGACGTATAATATAACCTTTCTGTGAGCATTTTCTTTTTCTTGGTCGCAGTTTTATTATGTGAAAATATTAAGTGTAAAAACTCGATACATTTATTTTCATTATAAACTAATTTTAGGTTATTATAAACAGTACTTAAATTACTCTCTTGAAAGCACAATGTGTTTACATTTAAACGTAGGCCTATGCTATAATCAGTAATAATTTACATGCTTGGTTTAAATTGAATAATTAATAATTTATAAATGCACTAGCGACTTACAAGAGTATGTTGGTATTCATGTTGAGAACCTCTCGTTCCTTGGAAAGCCATTGTTTAAAATCGTTGATTTCACAAACAAAAATATAAAACAACTAACACGACTTCCATTACTCACAACGCGCCAAAGTTAAGCATTGGACTGACGGAAACACTACAATCACACAGAGTAGCTGCCACCTGCCGGTGGAATCACAAAACGTCGAATGCACAGCTGATATGATATCATTCATGATGTAAACACTCATTTCAATTGGATCATGAATATCAATACAGTGAATCACGTGATAGGAAAGTAAGATTTTGAACACAGCGATTTCAGCCTGTTTGATTTCCTGCAACTACTGTCAGTTTACAGTATGGGCAATAACATTCTGGTTTTATAAATAGAGAGTATTTTATTACTCTTAAATGAATGTAGTAAATCAACTGATTTGAAAGTCCTCATCGCTTTCAATGACTGAATAAAAGAAAAGAATTATTTTAGTGCACATGTTTTACAAGTCCTGACAAACGTGACGACTGCAGTCAATAATATACCAAATTATATTACTTTATTTGTAATTAATTATTATATAAGATAAAAAATAAAATAAAATAAAATAAAACAAAATAAATAAGAATCCATTTAATGAACACATTTTAAAAAAATTAAAAATAAAAACTGATTGCTTTTTACTATTGGTAGTTAAGTTATTCTGACCACAATACAATCCACAATCGAATTACAACAGGAAATGTGAGCGTTCGAAGAATTGTTGACAAACAAGCTTAGGCTTGGTCGGAACATAAAATGTTTAAGATATTACAGTAATCTCATAAATATGTTTTCGAAATGTGTATCGAATTATTTTATCACCTCTCGCGAGGGTAATTTGAGCAAACACAGAAAAACCCCATTTGGGTCAACTTATGAACAATTCTTTTATCTATACTGCAAAGAATACACACGAAAACAAGTTATGGATACAGTACAATGCAAGCAGTACAGACTAATGTAAGCATAATTTGCATTAGTCATTTCCCGTGCAAATTATGCATGCATCTTAATAACAAAATTTGATTTAACTGAATTTATATAACAGTTTGATTTTTAAAATACGGAATGATAATAATAATAAAAATGAGAATAAGATGAAGAAGAAGAATTAGTTGATAATTAGTTGTATTACTGATTACCATAATACTATAACCACATTAGAAAATAAAGTCAATCTTTTGTTAATCTGAGATTAGTACACGAAAGCAGTTAATAAGCCAGCTGAATTTTTCAGACAGCAAAACGAAAAATTGTCTGTTTTGGTAGATTACTAAATGATTGTAAATATGAAAAAACAGCTGTTTCGGTGCAGTGCACAAAAACATATTTTCGACTTCAAAAATGACCTCAATAAATCAAGCTATGATCAGCTTCCTCTATAGATAGGGTAGGCCTACTGAGGAAGTAAACACAAAATCATTTTAAAAATGTTTTTCACGTTACTCAGGCCTACCCATGTATATTATGGCTTTACAGAAACTTTAGTGGTTGTCATTGTCAAATACGACTTATTACGTAATTTAAGACTATTTACAAAATCGATTTCCTGATTATTTGCTTTGGTAATTAGCTATTGGAAAGGCCGGTTGGCAAAACTCAGACACTTGACATTGAAATGAGCACTGATTTTCACCCTATATGTAATTTTTTGAGAAGTTGATGGTATATTTGAGAAGTTATCTAGATCCCTTTTTGAAAATTCAATAAAATTATCCCCCCACACACAACACACTTGCATTCCTTCTAAATTCGTGCTAACGGAAATTATTTAAGTTCATAATTTCCGAAATAAAAAAATAATTATCTCAAAAATCAAACAACGCCTTAACATAAAATTAAAAATATAGGCTATTTTAGAGCTAGGGAAACAATTTTGGTTTTGCGTTCAGTTTAGGTTATCTACCTGTCAATATGTCTACGAACATATAACCTGCTCGAAGAGCGACCAGAGGTTATAATTTTTATTATTCAGTTGTAAATTGGTAGAAGGAAGAATTTTTTTTTGTGTTTAACGTCCGACTATTGTGCACACTTGGGCTAATGCAGACGATAGGATTATTTATAGCGTATGAAAATGCCAAGCCCTCGCCGGGAATCGAACCCGGGTCCTCGGGGTGAAAGCCTAGTACGCTATCCACTAGGCCACCGAGGCGGCTCAGAAGGAAGAAGAACGAGGGAATAAAAAAATGGCGATATACCTGCAGTGTCAATATTCCTACGAACATATCACCTGCTCGAATGGAATATGATCACCTCCATTCAGTTGTAAATGGATAAAAGAATATTTATTTAAATAAATCTTTTCGTATTTAAATAAATATATTGCGATTTTTTAGAATACATTATCTAAATACAATTTAATATTTTCTAATTTTCTTATTAAGTAAATAATGTACGAAGAAGGCGAAAGTACAAATGGGAATACAATTTTTCAATGAACCTATGTTAGGCCACAGACCACAGATGAAAAGGAAAGTGAGTAATGAAATGAATACATCATTCCTTCGGAACTAAAATTGAAAACAATAAAAAATGGCCTTGCCATATATTTTAATTGTAAAATATTAGCAACGACAATTGGAAACTTGTGCGTAAAGTTTTGCTTTCACAAGTACTTTGAAGCTAATACTATAATTCTTCTTGAAAGTCATGTCCAAGTAGGATGGAGAAGAAATCATCTAAAAAATGTGAAGCGTCACTAAACAAAAATCCAGGCTATTCAATTTTATGGATCAGAAACAAATTTCTTGGCATCCTCAATGTATTAAATAAAGATTAACATGAAGAATATTTCAAAATTAATATGCTTCAATTACTTCAAGTGATGTAGAAAGAAGCTTCTCTCAATATAATACTTTGTTTCGAGATATTCGAAAAAGTTTTAGCCTACTTTCTACCATTTAAAAAAAGTTTATTTGCAGTGTCAACAAATGATTTTTAATATGAACTTGGTTCACTATAAATGCATCATTTGTGAGGTTCTGTATACTAAAAAAAACACACACACACACACATAGAAAATATATACTAATCACATATATATATATATATATATATATATATATATATATATATATATATATATATACACACACACACACACACACACACACACACACACACACACACATACACACACACACATATTATATATATATAGAGAGTTGATAGCGCCTCTGCGGCTTTCACCCCGAGGACTCGGGTTCGATTCCCAGCCAGGGCTTGGCATTTTCATACGCTATAAATCATCCCATCGTCTGCATTAGCCCAAGTGTGCACAATAGTCGGTCGTTAAACATTAAAAAAAAAATATATATATATATATATATATATTGCGTTTTTAATAAATATTCCACATTTTTCGTAAAATATTACATTTAAATATTTGTCATTTTTAAATAAATAAAGATCCGGGACCTAGTTATTTTTATATATCATTTTTTATATATAATAATAATGATATATGATAATAATCGAAAACAATCATTGACTATCGTCTGAAAATCGTATTCTATAAGTTCTTTCATGCGCAAAAGCTCCATTGTTGCCACTGTTCAATCTACAATGGTAGAATTGCCGGGAACTTGCAGAAAACATTTTTGAATTCAAGCTATGAAAATCTCCATTAAACTTATCTATCAACGTTTAATGGATGAATGGACTAATTTCGTAACCATTTTTTTAGCATAAATAAGTGTAAACCGGCAAGGTTTGTAGAACTTCTTCCAAATTAAAACAGTACCATTAATTTACGTTTCACTGAAACCCACATCTTGCTACAAACTGGAGTTGTTTGTTTTTATCGTCGCATATGACTTTTTCAGTTTTTTCGCTATTCTGGCCGCTTCAACAAAAACTGAGCCTAAGTGTAATAATGGTGAAAACTAAAATATTATTTCTTCTTTTAAAAAAATGTTGAAAATAGTTGAAATAATTGTTTGAAACATGATTGTTGTATTTTTTTAATTTGCAGTGTTACAGTTTTTAAAATATTTTCTTCAGGTAATTTTCACTATTCCAAGAATTAAGCTTTATTCTTGTTAAGTTTCAGAATTTGAAAAAACGAACTTCTTTCGTACTACATTTTGACAGTTTTAGCTTTTATAATGTTTAAATTGTAGTAGCCTAATGATTGGGAAAAAAGTTTATGGGCGAGTAAAGAAAATATTTGTGTTTGTTTACTTAAAAACTATTTATTTACGTACAAAATCAGGTAACTGAAAAAAGGCAGATTTTTTATAATTGTGGAATCAAACTTGGCACATATTTTGATTTGTAGCGGAAAATTCGTTATTCGCTTTAAAACGTGGCTACTGAATTCATAATTGGCCTACTCATATTTTTTTTCTAAAATCGGATTTCACCATCGTAATTTGCTTTCAAATATGGTTTAATTATGGTTTTTAATTTTTATACTTAATGTAAAATTTAATAAAATTTGAAATTTAACAGGTTAATTTATATAGAGTTTAACACTTATTGTAATCAGGTTTTCAAAAAGTGCAAGATAAAAAGCTCTGAAATCATAATAAGAAGGTTTTCTAAACATGTTAAAAGACATGTAATAAAAAACTAGTTTCATATACTGTATCGGCAATGATAACCTTAAAGGTTTTTCGCCGGAAAATGTAATTCATATACTGCATTACTACCATTGAACATATACTGACATAGATACTTAACATAGGTATGGCCTTGAGTCTGTAACACAAAGAGCTTCCAACCAATGTTAAAATCAGGATGTCATAATGAAAGGTAAAATGCACATAGTACCAAAACAGGATATCAGAGCTCTATAAACTCATTTTTCTACTACCTTGAGTTTATAAATTGCTGCAGTGACATGATTTACCTTACACTAGATTATGATGTCCAATTAATTATTATTATTAGTGATTCATACATCATCAGTAATCTCAAAATCTAACCTAAAAGTACACAGTTCATTTCCTTTTTGATAGCTTCTCCATTTTCAGTCACACAATTATTTCATATGGGGAGATCTCCTATGTAGGCCTATTATATAGACTAAAGGGCTACAGTGTCAGGTTATATTTCAGAATTATTAATTTATTTATTTCAGAATTATATGAATAAAGATTGTGCTGTAAGCCGCCTCGGTGGCCTAGTTGATAACGTACTGGGCTTTCACCCCGAGGACCCGGGTTCGATTCCCAGCCAGGACTTGGGATTTTCATACACTATACATCATCCCATCGTCTGCATTAGCCCAAGTGTGCACAATAGTCGGACGTTAAACACAAAAAAAAGCTGTTTATTTATCTTGAGATTTTGTAATAATAGTGCTTTAAGATTGCTGAAAAATATAATCCCTTACGTGCGCTGTCAGTTACCACTAAACAGAAGTATGCAAAAAAATTATACATAGTACTCAAATTACCACATACTACATTTTTTTTTCTTTTGGTGTTTAATGTCCGACTATTGTGCACACTTGGGCTAATGCAGATGATGGGATGATTTATAGCGTATGAAAATGCCAAGCACTGGCCGGAAATCGAACCCGGGTCCTCAGGATGAAAGCCTAGTATGCTATCAACTAGGCCACCGAGGCGGCTACTACAGTACATAGGCTGTACCACGAAACAGGCATATTTAGTGTTAAAATGAGAATATTGTTGAGGGAATTATTAGGAAGTTTACCACGAGCTTGAGATAGGTGTTGAATCATTGAAATATGTCATAATAGATAATAACAGTGGTTACTAAGTCATAATAATAAAAACATTTAAAATACCCAATTTTACAAGTTTGCTCAAAACCACGGCTGGTCCTACGGGGAGGAGTAACTACACCGAACGGGCAGCAAAATTCAGTAAGAAGAATTAGGTGCAAAATTATTCCTAAACAAGTATTGGTAACAAAGTTATTTTTACTTACAGAGATAATATGAGGCAACACATAAATGTCCCCCCCAGCGAAAAACCATAAAGGTTATCATCGCTGAACACGTAAATGCACAGGTATAGATTGCATGTAAATACTTTTTTTTTAAATTTTTTGTTTCATTCATTCTACCTACGAGTATATCACAGTCAATATATATGTATTTTAGCCTATATACAAAAGTCACTAACTGATCACTGTATCTCAAAAACGACAAAGTATATGAAGTTAAAATTTCTCATGGCAGCTCTCCTATTATTGATGTAGATGTGGCATAAGGCTGGGTTAGAATAAATCATTTAAATGGTTTAAAAACGCTTCTTTATAGAACATGAAAATCTCACATTTTTTTTAGCACTATTTCTCCGGTTTTCACACATTTCGATGAAATGTTTTCGCTTTTTTTATACGGAGCTGTGTCAAACTGTTATACGCCTATTTGATACAAAATGGCAGATACTCAAATTGCTTATTAAAACGGAATATTTTCACAAGCTTTAAACGTACGATTTAGTGTAGTAATTGAAACAAAAATTTTGTTAACTTTCAAATAAATAAACTGTAGTTTTAATTCTGGGAAAAATACCGCTGCAAAGCAAGCAAACACAGCTAGTACAATGTACACCTTTAAATGCATATATAATTTAAAATAAAATACAGTAGTTCATTTTAAACACTGCTAACAAGAAGTGACATCTCAGTTGTTTTCTTTTAATATCCTCTACATTTTTTTTTTTTTTTTGTTTAACATCTGACTATTGTGCACACTTGGGCTAATGCAGACGATGGGATGATGTATAACGTATGAAAATGTCAAGCCCTCGCCGGGAATCGAACCCGGGTCCTCGGGGTGAAAGCCTAGTACGTTATCCACTAGGCGGTTTTATATCCTCTACAATTCTACATAATATAAATGTATATTATAATTATATTACTATTACATTCAGTGTCATGTAGGTTAAGTATCATTACGAGGCCTATATATTAAAAACAAAATTATTAAACAGTAGAGTTAATTAGAAAACTTTTCGCAAGCTACGCTCTTACATTGATCAACGCATAGGCCTACCAAATATTTCACGAAAACAAAATTGTACTGCTTTAGAGAGGTACTAATAATAGAGAGGAAATAAAGAGATTATTTCTTACAAAATTTATCAAGGAAGCTTGATCAAACTTTAGGCGACTATTGCTGAATGTGAAATTTAACCTTCACAATTTTTTCTAACAAAATAATACCATAGAATTTATTACACAATGTTTGTATGGGAAGGAGAAAGCCGCCCCAAGCGGCAAATCTCCTGCAGCCAGGCTTGTTCAAAACTTTCCCAATTCTCAATTGTTAAAACTCTGACTCTAAATCCTTCTGCCGAGAAAGTCTATGAATTCACTGCCTCGAGTTTAAACAGTATTTTAATTATATAATTATTTATTTTAGCTTTACACTTTTGTTTTAATAAATCCTTAAATATATAAATTCTTTAGCATTTACTCGTTAATTTTATTCAATTAGGAATTAATAAACACGTTAAACTTTTAGATAAATGATTTATTGAGTACTATAAAACATATATATTTATTAGGCACAATTATGTATTTTCATTGTCTAACGGAAATTACAACTACAAATACTTAGTTTTAAAAAATAGAATAGTAATTACTTTCTGACTTACACACGATTGTACAAACTATTCTTGACAAAATAAGAAAGATAACGGCTGGAAGACACTTTGCATGCAATAATAATAACAATAATTCATTAGCACAATAATATTTTGGAAGAGAAAATCATAAGTAATTAACAAATATTGTACTACAAATCATACTATTCTTCATAACTTGTACAAATGAGTATATTAACCTAGTGGTATTTTTAATTAAAATTAAAAAATATGAACCTCAACCTTTAGAACAATGCATTACACTTATTTTATAGTCAACAACAAAGTAAGACAATTGTGAATCATTTGTTCAAACTGAAAATATCAGAATGTAATCAGATTTACAGTTCTACAGGTTGACAAAGCTAACAATTTTTCAGCTAAAGAAACATACAGTGCATGTACAATAATTATATTACTCACACTAAAAAGATCGCGAAAATATTATTACGAAAACTGTATAACTCAGATACAACAAATGTGAATACTCCAAGAAATCAATTATTATTACGACACAGTTCATATAACATGTTTACAATTGCTGAAGAAAATTTAGTTATCATAACCTTTACACCTAGGTATAAATTTTAAGTTAATTCTAACTTCATTGTTCAAAAATTAGAAAAAAACATACTAAAATTAAAATATAAATACAAATAGTAGTAAAATTATATTTCACAAACTGTATTCTTTTAATTACTCGGCAACTTTATAAGAAATAAAACATTTTACAGTAATGTAAGGAACTAATACAGTTAAATTTACTAGCAAAACGGAACAATCATTACTCGGAATAACAAAATTATAAAAAATGTAATTCCGAAAACTATCAAATGGTTTTATAATCAAACAAAATCATTTTTATATTAGTGAAGTCATAAAATAAACATTAAGTGCTAAAACAGATTGTGCTAAATAAATTGTCAAACATTAACAAAATTATAATTAAAATTTTTTTAATACTATTTAACTACAATTAATAAAGTATAATACTCTTATGTACAATAAAATTTAATTTTCGTTTACAGTAAATTTGTGCGAAACCGAATCATTACTTACTGGTATTTACACTAGCATAAATAATTCTATTTAAAGTCTGTAACGGTGCTAATTTAAATTTGGTAGGAAAATGGTGCACAAATTTAATTGTTACTGAATGGGCAAAAATGCAGTAATTAGACAAATGTTTCAGATAAAATTATCAGAAACGTTTTACAAATACAATATTATGAGATTTAAAAATCAAAATTATACATGTGCACTAGTTATTTAACTCTTAAAATTTGTTAACACTGGAAGTGTTTGTATAAAAAAATATATTAAATTTCTTTCATTATCCTCACATTAAAGAAAAATTACATTGCAGTCAGAAAAATTATTATTATTGTTATTGAATAATTCAAAAAACATCACGTCATATTAACTCAACTTACACTTTGCCTCTAGATTAAATGGTTTTACAAATTATCATTGGTCTAGTTTTTAAGTTTGAACCACTATTCATCCTTAAAATATAATTTTTAATCAGTAAAACCATTGTTTAAAAATACTTACGGATTTTGAAATGCACACATTCCTACCTTAACAAAGTTAAAAGTATTAAGCAAAATAGTTGTTTATTATGTACACTACAATATTTTATACACTGAATGATTACTGGATGTACGTACTTCAGCTAAGAAACCAGGTTGTTTGGAAGTCCTGTTTTGGAGTGAAGTTACACGTCTATGGGTTTGTGTTGGAAGAGTTGTCGCCCTCAAAGGAAGAACTAATCCAGACTGAAAACAAAAGAAAATTAAATTGTTTATAATAAAACAAAATAATTGTTTATACAATTTCTACTGAAAATATAAATTGTAAAAGAGTTCAAATATCTTGGTGAATGGATTAGTTGGAATGCAGATGAAGGCAAGGCAATGGAATCCAGGAAAAACAAACTTGAATTGGCCTTCCAATTGACGAAAGAAACATACAATAAGAAATCCCTTTCATGGGGGTCCAAAATTTAACATTATAAAACAGTGATCAAGCCGGAAGCACTGTACGCAGCAGAAACATTAACCATGAATCGCATAGGCCAGATAGAAAAGCTTGAAATAACGGAAAGGAAAATCTTAAGAAAAATTATAGGAACAAAATTTCAGGATGATAAGGTAGTATATATAAGAAATGAAGCTCTCTACAAGAAAACTGAAAAACTGTCAGATACTATGAGAAAAAGGAGAATAAATTTTTATGGCCATCTTCTTAGAATGAACTCTAATAGATTAACGAAACAAGTGTTTGATTTTTTCCATAATCGTCAAACAAAACCGAACTGGTTTAAAGAAATTGAAAAAGACCTAATAGAGTTAAAAATTACAGAAAATTCACTGCTTGACCAAACTGCTAAGATAATTACCAAAGACGAAAGAATAAGATTCCAAGATAAAACCAAAATAAAACCTAAACCTATCATTTCAGAAGAGAAGAGGAAAAGAAGATCGGAAAGAATGAAGAGCTACTGGGAACAAAGAAAAGTACAGCGCGCAAGAAATGATTAATTCAGCGTACCCCAAAGAGGGTGAAACGAAAAGAAGAAGAAAACAAAATAATTCTGACGAAGAAAGAAAAGCAAGATCACAACGAATGAAGCAATACTGGGCTACGAGGAAGGCACAGAACTTTAAAAAGTGATTGATTTGGTGTACCCCAAAGTTGGGTGAAACAAATAAAGAGAAGAAAACAAAATAATGCATTTACATTACAAAAAATAATTAAATATGATAACTTTTTAACAGTTTACTCCTGTGATTTATTTATTTGCCTTAATGTGAAATATTTCTTTTTTTTAAAATTAGAGCATAACAGACTGAACTGTGTACGGATTGAAAATTAAATACGAGGGTTGATCAAATATAAACGAGACTGACTTTGTAAAAACTTTTCCGTTGGACATTGAACTCTAAAGGGTGGGGTTTCAGGTAGCCTGGGAGGTTTGGGACGGGCGTAGACGGGCAACATTTCCGTTCGAACCCTTCAGTATAAAACTATACAATGAGTGAGAGTGAAGTGCGTTTCCGTGGAGCAGAGAATTATTATTAAGTTTTTGGCCAAGGAGGGGTCAATCCGACTGAAATCTTTAAATAGATTGACGGCTCAATACGGGGACAGGACCCTGTCAAGAGCTCGCGTTTTTGCTTGCACAAGGAATTCGCGAAGGGCGGGATGCAGTAGAAAACCTGAAGGCCTAATCACGATCGTCGGCCGGGAAGGTAATGGCCACTGTATTTTTAGACAATCAAGGCGCCTTTCACGTCGATTTCCTCCATCAACGACGCACAATAAATGCACAATATTATTGCGATGTTTTAGAGGCCGCAAAACAGTCTTTTAAATAGGAAAAGGAAATCTAAACCGGCGAGAAACGTCATTCTTCTTCACGATAATGCCCGACCACATTCGGCGAACGCTACGAGGCTTAAACTCGATCAAATTGGCTGGGAACCAATGGAACATCCCCCATACAGTCCAGACTTATCACCCTGCGACTATCACCTGTTTGGGCCACTCAAAGAGGCGCTTGGAGGCCAGCATTTCGAAGACGATTCTGCGGTGGAGACCTTCGTGCTCCAATGGCTCAATGAACGCCCGAGAACTTTTTACGAAGATGGAATTAAAAAACTTCCAATCCGGTGGGAAAAATGTGTTACTCGTGCGGGAGACTATGTAGAAAAATAAGTTGTATAAAGAATAATTTGCAAGTAAGCAATAAATTTTTTAAAAAATCAGTCTCGTTTATATTTGATCAACCCTCGTACATCACGTAAAAATATCCCACAAAATTTTCCACAATTTCCAAATATCAGTTTTGTTTATTATTTTTTAAAATAGCTCTGTACATATTGTTGAATCAGGCCGCCTCGGTGGCCTAATGGATAGCATACTAGGCTTTCACCCCGAGGACCCGGGTTCGATTCCCGGCGAGGGCTTGGCATTTTCATACGCTATAAATCATCCCATCGTCTGCATTAGCCCAAGTGTGCACAATAGTCGGACACGTTAAACACCAAAAAAAAAAAATTGTTGAATCAGAGTAACCAATTGAGTAAACGTTTATGTTAGGTTTTTTATAATAATAATAACAACAATTATTTATTATGTATTATTTTATTTACTACATAAATATTAATAATTGCAATTATAAATAATATTAACTATTATTATAGGCCTGAAATCTTATAAATTTGAAAAAAATGTAAATTGCAATTATTTAACCCCTTTTATTTTGTTTTAATATTGTCAAAATAATAATATTTTATATTAATAAAATTATATATTAATTTTTTATTGTTTTAAAAAATTGTGATCATGAAAAAAATCGATCGTTAAATGTGAATCTACATCACATCGCAGATTAAACTAATTGATTGACTTCTGTGAAACTGTTATGTCTTCGTTCATTTCGTGGGACAATTTCTTAATTTTCAAAAAAGACTGTTTTTAAGCTACTTTTTTTGTAAAAAGATTGTTCAAAACTTAAATTTATCAAAATTATCTGTAAAACAACTTTGTATGTAACTTTTGTTAAAGTTTCTTTACAAACCATAGGAGTTTATGTCTACTACTCAAAAAAAAAAAGTTTGGGAGCTATAAAAAAAAGTAAAACGTCATACTAATTTCTCCAAATTGGTTCATTAGATTTTGGGCAAGTTTTGGTCATGTATATGAAGTTTGGTAACACAAGTAACTGCATAGAATAAACATTAGGCCTTCAATTTTTTTTTTTTTTTTTTTTTTTTTTTTTTTTTGTGTTTAACGTCTGACTATTGTGCACACTTGGGCTAATGCAGACGATGGGATGATTTATAGCGTATGCAAATGCCAAGCCCTCGCTGGGAATCGAACCCGGATCCTCGGGTGAAAGCCTAGTACGCTGTCCACTAGACCACCGAGGCGGCCTTTAAAATAATATTTTTAAAGACATTGAGAGGATTCACAGCAACTTTTACTTTTTTCTACAAAATTTAAAATTTGTGGTTAAGAATTGTTTTGAGTTTTTGGTTTAAGCCTATATATTTCATTTATAAATATATTTATTGCATTGCAATTTTTTAGTGATGAACATTTATATTAACCAAATTCAGATCCTAGTTGTAGATAAAAAATTTTTATAAACTTTTTTTATCTTATATTTAACTTTTCACAATGATGGACTCTTATTCATTCAGTTATGAGATTTTTGCTGGCTTAAGTATTACTAAATGATGATTTAAAAACTAATTATATTCTCATTTTTTCACTCAATTGAAAATGTTAAGTGATTGGTATGTTTAGTCAATGGAATGTTTTTTATACTGATGCATTTTACTGTTATTAGATACAGGTCAATATATGAATCTATTGTTTTAAAAATTATTACTTAATAATGAAATATTCATATATTTTTTATTCAGGTGATTATTTAAATGTTCTTTTATGCATTTACTAAAATTTGTGTAACTTCTCAAAGGTTCAACATAATATAGTGAACTTGTGCAAAATACATTAGAAGCAAACCCTTTTTTAGGTATTTTTTTATATTTTTAAAACATAATACATATTTTTTTAAAATATTTTTCGCCTATGAAAAATATTGTGTGTCAAAGCATTAAATATTTGTGCTACCTGTTTATTTCGGAATAATATGTAATCAAAATTTCAAATAAACAACATTTCTTTGGCTTGAATAATGTTGATTTTTTAAAAAAATAATTAAAATTAGAATTACATGGCCCCAGATAGGTTTTTCGATCGGTACAACTATGTATTAAATTTCTAATGTATAAAACGTCACAAACAGGATGTCAGCATTTTATGCACTTTTTCTAACATGACAAACAGCGATGCTGTAGCACTCGAAGGGTTAAATTACAGGAAAAAAGAAACATGAATTTGCTTTTAATTAGCTGAAAATGTGGCAAGAAGAATAAAATTACAAAAAATAAAATAAATGTATATAGGTTTATAAAATCAGGTTAAAAATCCAACTGAACCTGAAGTATTGTAGGTTATTTTAATCACATAACACTTTTTTTTTGGTGTTTAACGTCTATTGTGCACACTTGGGCTAATGCAGACGATGGGACGATTTATAGCTTATGAAAATGCCAAGCCCTCGCTGGGAATCGAACCCGGGTCCTCGGGGTGAAAGCCTAGTACGCTATCCACTAGGCCACCGAGGCGGCACATAACACTTTTCACAAGAATCCCACAAAAAACATTTTACAAAAATATTCTTCACTGCATATAGAAAAACTAAAACAGGTGACACACCAGCAGTGTTGTCAGTTATTAAAGTATCAGGGCAATTTCATTTGGGAAGGACACAACATTTTTTGTATAGTGTATTTAGTTTGAAACATGGAGCAACATACATTTTTTAATTATTATCTTTCTTTCATTACCATATTACAGGAAAAAAATGCCAAAAATTATGAAAAAGAGGTAGAAGTATCAGTAAAAAAGATACTTCTAGAAATACCTAAAACACTGAGATGAACAATAACTAAAATCCTTCATATGTAAATCCTATGCGATAGTGCTTACATAAGCTAGACACAAAGTTCTTCCGCCCTACTCGCGCACTATATTTATACCTACTCTCTGTATATATAATGAAGAACAGGTTTTTTTGTTATTTTAAGGCAAAAAGCACATTGAGGCTATTATCACCTCCCTAAATGTGTGTGTGTTAGATTCAGGTAATGCAAGGGATGTTAAAATCCTCTCAATAGGTGCAGCTAGTCTGCACCCTCCTGCGGGGTGAAGAACAGGGTGAGTTAGTATATGTATTAACAGAACATTTTTAATTTTTCTAATACAACATTCAGATAAATGATCTTCCGGATATATGACATCTGAAGGCACAATACCTACTAGATATAATATGTATATAATATATAATATGTAAAATAATTACTAAAAGTGACTAAAAAATTTAATAATTAGGATTACGACCTATTTCCTTCTACCTATTAGTTTTTTAACTCACCTCATGAAGGCTACCGTGGTTTTGAAATCTCACCGTTTCATCTTCAGGCTGTAATACGAAATGTCAAATCCCTCTATCGAGGTTGTAACACTTTGTGACAAAACATTGAAAACACATGTCACAACACAATTTTACAATTTTTATTAAAACACAATAAAATTTAGCAGTCCAGACTGTAACGACATACGAGTTGCACAGTAATGTTTCGCCACATCAAATTTTATCATTGCGCATTTTAAGAAAAATCGTATGACTGTGTTTAGTGTCGTAACACGTGTTTTCAATGTTTTGTTAACTTTGTGATAACCTCAATCGAGGGACTTGACCTTCTGTATTATGGCCTAAAGATGAAACACTAGGTTTCAAAACCACTGTAGCCTTTATGAGGGGAGTTAAGACTACCAGACAGAAGAAAATAGATCATAATCTTAATTATTTAAACATGTGGTCCTGTGGTTACGTTGCAATAGTAAAACATTAAAATAAACTCAAAAGAAAATAATGTAATATATAAAAGAGACTAACAAATTAAAATAAGCTCAAAAGAAAGTCATGTTTTACGAGCAGTGAAGCAAAACAAGCCTGATATACACTTTGAATATCATCAAATTTATAAAAAATCCATTTATAAGAAATCCAAATTATATTGTAAATTATTTCATAAATGCATTTTATTTCGTAGTTGGTATAGCAATTTCTATAGAACCAATTTCAGTAACAATGCCTTGTAGATTTTTCCATTAGTTGTTTCCTTTTTCATTAACAGCTATTATAGACCAGAATACTTCGTCTATTGTTCTGAATGTTTCACTGATGTATGCCTACTTTTCAGGCTGTCTTCCTTTTTCAATACAATATATATATATATATATATATATATATATATATATATATATATATATATATATATATATATATATATATATATAATGTGAAGTGAGTATAATTTGAATGCACCATTTATTTGATAACATTTAATACTGTAATATAAAAAAATGTAGAAATCCGTATAAATTAATAGTAAGTTAAATTATCAGTACTGTTACATATTTATTAAATTTATTTCAACAAAGTTCATAATAATATTCATAAAACAAATTTGTTGTAGAGACAATTAACAATTTTATTATCTTAAAAAAATATAACATTTGAAATATTTAATTGGGACTGTATTGTTTCTGTAGGATACTGAATAAAAATTTTTTTTAACAATAAAAAAATTGAGACAATGACGTGAATTGAATATAGGATTTCTTGCTGAAGAAGCAAGCAACACTAGCCATTACTCCAATCTGTAATACAAATTATAGGCCCACATAGTTTTATTAACAATATTTGAACTTTTTCAATTTGTAAGAAATTTAAAAACAAATTAAAAATATAAAATATTCAATTTTTTTTTTTATTTAGTAATTATTAACTAACCCTAAAAGTGCCAATTAGTCACTTCATGGCTGATTCAGAACATTCTGAGGTGTCATCTGTCACAAAATAATTGATTGCTTTTTTTGATTACATACTATTTTCAAATAAACAAACAACTACTCACAGATTCAAATATTAACTCTCAGGAGTTAAGTTTATGTAACATTTAAATAACTTTGCTGTGGAATCGACACATTATTTACAATTGCTGTAATTGCGCTGTTGTTTACATCACTGCCCCATATTCTCGTTATTATTTTAGTTATTATTATTTGTACAGTGATTTATTTTAGAAAAAGTAGAAATACTATTGATTTTCTTATAGTGCATGTTGTTTTACAATGTCTTGTTTAATATGTTACATAATTTTTTATAATTATTGTTCATAATTATCACTGAAGTGAAAATGTTTACCTAAATTGTCTAGCGACATATTACAAAAACAAATGACTATTTTTATTCTTCAAAATTACCTAATTAAATTTTCCATTATACATTCTGAAACTAGATTAAATTTGTTACAACTTATACTTGGATTTTATAAAATTTGGATTTTAGATAACTTTGTATTTTAAACAATAACATGATTAAATAAAAAACAAATAAAGCAAAATATTCAAATAGTGTTAAGTAATTTTTATGCATTACTTTCCACAATACAATGATTTGTATGTAATAACGTACATACAAATCTCTTTCTAAACATTTATTTTGAATTTTTAAAAGAAGTCAACTAATCCTTGGCACCACAGAATATCCAGTATCAGTTCTAGGGTAAAGAAAATAAATGAAATTTATTTTGCCTAAAGGAAGAAAATGACAAAATTGATTGTAGAATGTAGGGTTACTGATAAAACTACACTTAAAATCATTAACCCATTGGTAACAAAAGACGTATATTGCCCGTCCTTCTCTCTCAATGGCTTAAGTACTAAAGACGGGCAATGTCCGTCCTCTACTTCCCTGATCTCTTTGCTGTATGTTTCTAGCCTAAAAGTCGAATATAGAAATATAAATCTATTTTCAATCTATGAGATATTTTTCCTTCGTTTATTTCCGTTGTTACTCGTTAATTTCCGCCAGTTTGTTTGTGAAGTTGTGTACGAATTTGACAGTTGTAGAAACATGGCTTCTCGTGAAGAATTGTTTATTTCTTCGAGTGCATTTAGTGAGTTTGTTGGGGATATTTTAAATGAAAGTAGTTGTGAGATTAGTGATAATGAAGAGCAAGAAAGTATTATTGAAAATGACAGTAGTGTAATGATAACAGTGATGATGAGATCTGTGAAAATAGGCCTAATTGCAGACAATACTACACATAACCTACAAGTAAATGATTGGCAGTGGACTTCTAATCCAAATATAACTAAAATTCTGGTAACATTTTATAGGGAAAATCCCCCCCCCCAACAAGCAAAGCAAGGCTATCTAGAAAGTGTAGAGTATGTACTTCAAAAGGAAAAAGGTCTGAAACAATTTACCATTGCAAAAAATGTAGTGTTCCTTTGCATTTGGAAAATTGTTTTGAAATTTATCATAGTCGGACAAATTTTAAAAAAAGGAAACAAAATGTACATAGTGTAAATATATAAACATAAAAAAATGTTAATATAGTGTTAAAAGTGTTGGCTAAATATGTGTTAACAATTACAACAACATTATGTAGGATAAAATTGGTAGGTTACTTGCTTTTATTATTGCACATAATCTTAGTGTAAACTACTGAAAAAATTCAGTATTGAAGGCCAATAGCATGTTAGTAAAATCCAGTTTCCAATGGGTTAAGTAACAATTAATTTTCAAAGCAGATGAATTAGGGGATTTAAAAAAATGCATTCACTTACATAATTCCTTTTCAAAATAATTGTTGGGGATTTACAAAAATTAAAATATTCTGTAATTTTATTTTTCAAAAGTAAGTCATTAAACCTTCTTTTTTCTACAGGATCAAATAACATAACTATTTATTGGTATTGTGTTGATAAAATATTTTTCAAATTTACATAATAAAATACTACTAAACATTATTTTTTATACCATTATGTTCTTAGTTTTCAAAACTTAACAATTAAAAGAAGACAATTTGTATAAAATCAGTTCTCGTTTTAACCTTTGTGTAAACTACATTATAAGATACAATTTTTACCACTAAGTACACAAATTAAATAATATGTATTCATATATATATATATATATATATATAAGGTAATATAAAATCATTTATAAACCATATTTTGATCACCTTCATTTTTCCTGCCATTATTTATGAAATAAAAATTTATGTAAAAAAGTTTAAACCTATAAGTATTACACAAATATGTCTGTAGTACCATTTAACTAATGCCTGTATGCAATGGTTTTTTTCATAAATTTACTAAACGTACAAATTTCGAAATATATAAATATTATTAAATATCAATGTCTTGAGAAAATTATAACCATTATTTATAAAGTGCGAAACACTTTTGACCTATGGGATAAAAAGTCAACAACTAGTTGGATTCAAGAGGTAAGGAAAGATTTAGAAAGAAATAATATTAAAGAAGAAGAAACGCTGAACAGAGAGATTTTTAGAAAGAGGATATTGAGTATGGAGGATTCCAAGGAAGATTGCAGAAGAAACCTGGTGCGAAGTGGTCCGAATACAGAAGGAGGCTGCATAGTGAAAGGATGAGGGAATATTGGAGGGAACGGAAGAGAAAACAACTAAGTGTGAAGAATTGAAATTGTCACGTGGTCCCTAGCAGGCCTCATCGAAAGAAGAAGAAGAAAGTGCAAAACAATAATGTGCAAACATTAATTACCTTGGAAACGATTTTTTATTTATATTTTTTGTCCAAGTTTTTAAGTCTTGCAACTTTAGTAAATTTGATGTTTTAAAATATTTAAACACATCATCAAAATTTTATAGGAATTTTTAATAATATAGTATATAGTTTTTATTTATACTATAAAAAAATCATTATTAACATAAAAACAAAAAACTGTTTGTTTTTATAAATTTCACAAGATGAAAACAAGATCAATTACAAAATAGTAAAAAAAAGGTAAAAATGTCAGATTAATTATTATAGATTGTTAAGTAATTAAATAATAATAATCAAGTTTATATATCATTTGTTCACTGTTTCTTCAGTTTTTACCATATCTGTTTATTTTGGTCGCTGGATAAAATTTTGAGCTTTTAACACTAGAAACGCAATATATTACACGGAAATTAAGTTTTGTATTATTGAAATCATTCCAATTGACTAAAGAAACATACAATAAGAAATCCCTTTCATGGGGGTCCAAAATTAAACATTATAAAACAGTGATCAAGCCGGAAGCACTGTACGCAGCAGAAACATTAACCATGAATCGCATAGGCCAGATAGAAAAGCTTGAAATAACGGAAAGGAAAATCTTAAGAAAAATTATAGGAACAAAATTTCAGGATGATAAGGTAGTATATATAAGAAATGAAGCTCTCTACAAGAAAATTGAAAAACTGTCAGATACTATGAGAAAAAGGAGAATAAATTTTTACGGCCATCTTCTTAGAATGAACTCTAATAGATTAACGAAACAAGTGTTTGATTTTTTCCATAATCGTAAAACAAAACCGAACTGGTTTAAAGAAATTGAAAAAGACCTAATAGAGTTAAAAATTACAGAAAATTCACTGCTTGACCAAACTGCTAAGATAATTACCAAAGACGAAAGAATAAGATTCCAAGATAAAACCAAAATAAAACCTAAACCTATCATTTCAGAAGAGGAGATGAAAAGAAGATCGGAAAGAATGAAGAGCTACTGGGAACAAAGAAAAGTACAGCGCGCAAGAAATGATTAATTCAGCGTACCCCAAAGAGGGTGAAACGAAAAGAAGAAGAAATCATTTCTAAATAAAGTACAGTAATTAAATATTTATATTACAGATTTCATACACAATAAACTAGAACTCACCAATCATAATGATCAAAAGAGTAGCGCCAATGACTCCTAAAATTATCATCATCTGTAAAAAAAAAACAATTCGGATAAATTATTCCAAATAATAGATGAAAAATGTAACAAAATTAGCTTTTGCATATATGAAAACGCTTATAATACAATATAATATATACTGAATAAGACAATAGTATCACATTTGCAATAAATATATTTTTAAGGAGTACAATATATTTAACCATCAAATTTTGTAATGATGTACTAAAATTTCCTACAATTTATATAGTGGTATTTAATTTAATTTAAAATTTGTATGACATTTATTTGTAAACATAGTTAGCTAAATACATTTAAAATAAATTTTAATTTATTACTGACAATAACTAATTATTGTCATATTATTAGTTTATAACACAAGCATGCATCTGTCATGCTTTCTTTTGTACAATCATGCATATTTGCATATTTTTTATTTTAGGGTACATTGTTTTTAAAAAAATCATGCCAATTTTTAAAAGAAGATATAAACCTTTTTGAAATTTTCATTTAAATCTCTTCTAGTTTGATTCTTTTGTTTTATGACTTAAACAGTCAAAAATACTAGTAAATTAAAAATATAAATAAATTTCTTTGCACATTGCAATTGCAATTAATTAAACTTGGTGAAAATCCTTCTATTTTTTTTTTATTTTAAGGCGAAAAGCACATTAAGGCTATTATCGCCTCCCTAAATGTAAGTGTGAGTGTAGAGAGTTAAAGTCGTAAGTGTAATGTTGTAAGTGTAAGTGTGTGTTAGACTCAGGTACCGCGAGGGACGTCTAAATCCTCTCAATAGATGCAGCTAGTCTACACCCCCTGCGAGGTTTTTTCATTAGGAGTACTAACAAAAACGTGTTTAGTAAACATTCATCTTGTTTTATGAGGAATAATATTTATTTGTTACCATCAATAGGTTGTATTTAATGAATTTTTTATTGCTATTTTTTTGTAAACTACTGTACATTTTTATAAACTAGTTCTATTACAAATGTTGAAGGAATTTATTTATTCACTCCCAAATATTAAAAAAAAAATTAATGAAAATATCACTGCAGGGTTACCAAATAATTATTTACTGAACACATTCGGTATTTTGTGAAACTCCATGATATCCAGGAAAATTAGAACACAGTTTCATAAAAACAATATATATAATTTTTCGGAAACTACATAAATGTTCTAATCTTCCTGTTATAAGATTAAGATGATCCCACTTTTATCATTCAGTCAGTTTGCATTCAGTCAGTTTATGCATTCAGTCAGTTTGCATTCAGTCAGTTTATGCATTCAGTCAGTTTGCATTTTTTCTGTTACTGCATACAAAGTGATTTGTGCCCACCACAGCATTACATGAATAGTAATGCAGCAACTAAAATATTTCTACCATGTACAAGATATCAATGAAGCATTTCTAGCAACAAGCACAGGTGAGATTTTGTTATGAAATGAATATGTGCTACCCGCAATGGAGATGGGTCAGTTACATGGTAAACATGCCGTTTTGTCAAAATTTTTTAAAGAATTTTCATTACTTAATTTTTCACTTGTCAGCTGTTCTTATGCACATACTGTACACACTTTTCTGCCTCGGTGGCCTAGTGGATAGCGTACTAGGCTTTCACCCTGATGAACCGGGTTCGATTCCCGGCGAGGGCTTGGCATTTTCATACGCTATAAGTCATCCCATTGTCTGCATTAGCCCAAGTGTGCACAATAGTCAGACGTTAAAAAAAAAAAAAATATTGGAGTTATCTGGATTCGGCAGTGCCTAACAATTCAACAGTACAATAAGATTAATCAAAGATTCTTTGAAATGTGGATCATCTGCAGACGGAAGAACCAAGAAACAATTTGTATTAGACAAATGATGCTTGTTTACCTTCAAAAATTGCAATCACAGTTTTCACGTGGAAGTGATTGAGAAATTTAAGAAGTTAATGCATATCATGTTTACTGTGTTCAGGAACTAAAAATGCCAAATAAAAGAAATCCAGAAATTAAATCAAATCAGAAACAAAGAAAATTAAATCACTTTGTAATGTTACAATCATCTGAAAATTTCAAATTTTAAATGCTTAAACGATTTTCATGTTTCTTAATTTTCAAAACATTTTTTAAAATTTTAATCAGCTGTATTCTACAGCTAAAGAACGATGTATGAATTCTATTGTGGCAATAGAATCACCACAACTATAGGTTGACTAAAAAATGTCTTAAAATGGACCCTTTTATGTATTTATGGTATCCAGGGATTATAGTATTAACCTATGGATGTTAAGTAGCATGCAACAGAAGATGAATGATAAAAAGATATTTATTCATATAACCCTTTACTATAAATGCCACCATTGTTAGTGTCACCAATGGCGCCTTTGTTACACAGCAGATGTTGCTTAGGAAAAACTATAACTCGATATGGCATGTCATTCATTAAAAAAAAGTTACATTCATAATAGAAATGTAAGGTGAGTGAGTAATGCATAAGTAGCAAATACTGTTGACCTCTACACAGCTAATACATACATTTCAATTGAATTTTCAAATGTTTTAAACAAGTAATTGTTTTGTTAATTCCTGGTTCTTTGTAACAAGAAAAATACAAACAAAAAGCCTAACAATAAAGGCATAAATTTTTAAATGTTACCCTGAAGATACGTAACATTATGATTTCAGTTCTCATTGTAAAATAAGTTCTATGCCATTTTTAAAGGGTTTCATTCAAGATTTCCCTTTCAGAGGGAAGATTGACTGATTCCCTAATTTTGACATTAAAACATTTTTAAATAATTTCTAGGTGTTAGGCAACCATACCCAAATGAGTGACAATTTATATTGAAGTAGGACAGCCAGCTGCTACACTGTATTTTTTAAATTACAATATACTATACACAACTGAAATTTTTGACATGTGTTTTCATGGCAGTGTTTTATACTTCTTGATTTTGAAGTTAAATATTGTTTTGAGTTTTTACATGAATAAATTGGAAAAGCCTATTACAAAATAAATAGGGCAAATAGTAAAATCCTAAAAGTTATTTCATAATTGTATTCGCTTTTTAATTTAAGGAAAATAAAATAATTTATAACAATAATTGCTACATAAATTCATAAAAAAGGTTATTCATTCATTGAATTCAAGAAAAAGGTATAAACACAAAATTTTTTCAACAACAAATAGATTGTGCACATACAAGCGTGCACGTGTGTGCACACACACACACACACACACACTTAAGAGAAAAAGTACTAATGTATGATTTGCAGTAAAACAAAATGATAAAAGCATTGAAATTAAATGTTTAATAACTAATTACAGTGGTACCTCGATATACGAGTGCCCTAATATATGAGTGTTTTGAGATACGAGCCACCGAACGAGCGATATTTTGCTTTGAGATGACAGCAAGATTTGAGATACGAGGAATCGCATACTACACCGCTGTACACGACACCAACATGTACCCCGCATAACATAACTAATTAAACAATAACATGTTAGGCGCATATTGGTGTCGTGTGCAGCGTCTAACAGTTTCTCCCACCTCAGATTAGATCTCAGTCTGTGTGCGCATGTTCTGGAAGGACCACTTTAACATTGTGATATGCCTAAGAATTATTGATCAGACCTGGCTGGGTGTTACAACGAGGACCTTAATCTCTGCATGGAAGAAGCTATGGCCTGAGGCTGTAGCTGAAAGAGCCTTCAAGGATTGGAACCCGAAGTGTCTGTGGTAGAGGAGATTGTTTCTGTAGGAAAATCCATGAGTCTGGAGGTGAATGAGAGAGATGTTAACGAACTCGTCGAGGAACAGTCTCAGGAGCTGACAACCGAGGAGTTACACGATCTACATGCGCAGCAGCATACGGTGGTTCAACGAAAAATTAGTTTTGAAGAGGAGCCAGAGATGGAGGTTATCTCTACAAGAGATATAAAGGAGATCTTGGGAATGTGGGAAAAAGTTGTAGAGTTCGTGGATAAAAATCACACCGAAAAAGTTGCAACTGGTTGTGCATCGGAGTTGTTCAATGAAACTTGCCTAACTCATTTCCGCAATAACCTGAAAGAGAGGAAGAAACAAACCTCCTCGGACAGTTTTTTTAAACGATCTGCAGGTGAAAAGCTTCCATAAGCACTTCATTTTTTCTTTTATTATGTTTTTATAGAATATGTATTTGTTATTTATAAATAAATGTTTCTTCTTGTAAATACATTTTTCTTATTCAAAAACACTTAACAAAAAAAATGAGGCGGTGTTTTGGGAGCTGGAGCGGATTAATGGCATTTCAATTAATTTCAATGGGGAAAATTGCTTTGAGATACGAGCAAGGTCACGGCACGAATTAAACTCGTATGTTGAGGTACCACTGTATAATGAAACAATTTTGCTGGGCACAACTGGAAGAGTGCATTAAATGCCCACATTTTACACCAGACTAATGAGAATGAGAGATCAGCGTTAACAAAAAGGGTATCGTACAGCTTACAGCAGTAATTGTAGTATTAAACCTTTGACCTTGTGCAAAGTTCAGAGACACAGCAGACTGACTGGTGTTTTAGCCACCTTGACCATGCCCACCCTTTAAAAAAATGGAGGGAGATGAAATTCAAAATACAATTAGCAACTTGATACAATAGGCCACTACCATGCCACTCAAATACAACACAAAAAATGAACCATGCATTACAGTCTAAGACCCCAAATTACAAAAAAAGTAAAGCATTTTGAAACTGCAGTTCCAGCACTAAAAAAAATATCGTACTGGCTTCAGTTTTGAATTAAATCATTTGGTTATGTAATATTTTTATTGTGAAAAAGAATTTACTACATTTACTTACACTATAAAAATGGACAATGTCTTGAAATTAGTCCAATTATTTATCTGACCAGAACTAAAACATATAAAATGTTGACACTTTATGTCAATGAAAGTGTTGATCTTATTAACAGAAAATAAATTTTAAATAAAACTATGAAATTCTCAACATTAGTAACGTAGTTTACTCAGTGAAAGAAAACTGGTGTCCACTTTTAATATTATTTAGTACTTTAATACAGATCTAGGTTCTCGACTAAACATGATCATGTTCCCATAATCTCTCATAAAACATAGAAATTTAGAACAAAAAATATAATACAACTGAAGTTTACATTGAATCACACAAAAAGTATTGTATTTTTTCAATACTTGTTTTATAGATATTTCTTTTCTTTTAAATCTTAATTAACAATTTTAATCAACAGTAAAGATGTGCCAACATTTTATTGAAATAAATTTATATTTTTTTAGGCCTACCTTCATGTTCTTCCACCACATTTTCCTCTTTAATCGTCCAGCTTGTTGTTCGAACTGTGATGCACCTTGTTGGAGAGCGTCTAAAAAATTGTAAGTTAACAAATAAAAACTAATTCATTAAAAATTATATTTCAGAATAACCAATTTAAAAACAAATAATAATTAATGTAATAATTTGCAAAAAAAAGAATCAAAGTTTAAGAGCCAAGGGCTTTATAAATAAAAGACTTTAATATTGGGGGCTACATAAAATATCATGTCTGTATTTAAATAGATGTTGCTCCACCACCACGAACCACACCACTACCAGCACAAATTCACGTCTCAAACAAAGAAACAAGCTGTAATTTTATTTATTTTTTTTTTTTTGTCCGACTATTGTGCACACTTGGGCTAATGCAGACGATGGGATGATTTATAGCATATGAAAATGCCAAGCCCTGGCAAGAATCGAACCCGGGTCCTCGCTCGGGGTGAAAGCCAAATACGCTATCAACTAGGCCACCAAGGCGGCTAGCTGTAATTTTAGACATACCAGCTGAAGTTGAGTACAAAATAACAATCATAAACATATAATAGCAGTATGTTGTAGTATTTTAGGTATTATAAGTTATAATGTAATTTTAAATGGTGCAAATCTTTTAATATATATATATATATATATATATATATATATATATAATCTTTTAATATATTTTATTTGTGTGTCACCTATCTACCGAAAACACATTCTTTTAATTCTTAATCAAGCAATCACTTATATCATGTCATTTTTGTATATTTTATAATTTCACTTGAATTAAGTTGAATTTCTTAAATATCTACAATCTACTTTATGTAATAAACCTTTCTAGACTGATAGAAAAGCCGAAGCAACGAGACAGGAACCTGATGTGTGAGGAAGTATCAGTGAAGGCTAATTTTGACGAATAGTAAATATTCCCAGGAATATTCCATTTGCATTATTACAATTTATTCAGACATTTACAACCATTTTTGTATCATTATTATTTTTTTTTTTGTTTAACGTCCGACTATTGTGCACACTTGGGCTAATGCAGATGATGGGATGATTTACAGCGTATGAAAATGCCAAGCCCTCGCTGGGAATCGAACCCGGGTCCTCGGGGTGAAAGCCTAGTACGCTATCCACTAGGCCACTGAGGCGGCCGCATTGTATTATTATATTGCAATACAGGGTCAAGGGATAGTTCACTTGTTTCATTCTCCTAGATGTCTACAATTACTTGAGAAAGAGAGTTGATATTATCAAAACATTGTGTATCCCTTTACATACACAAATAATGGAAAATGTCCAAATAAATTATAATAATAACGTAAATATTCCATCATTAATTAACAATTATACAAACAGAATATTATATTTATTTCAGTATAAAATAATTCTTATAAATATAATTTCCAATAAACGTAATTTATAAATCAATTAGTTTCATAATATAATTTATCCCACTCTGTTTCAGTTGTGAAATGTTTGTGTTTACAAATTGTGATAAATGTAGAAAGGTCAACAACTAACTTGAAATGCATGTGTCAACACAGCCAATAATTTTACTGGTATTTGTAGATAAGGATTTGTTTTTAAAACACTTGGGAATTGTCTAGACTAGGCCACATTTTTATTTAGTCTATTGAATGACTACAATATCTAGTTTCTGAGTCTATTTTAAAAAAAGCCGCCTCGGTGGCCAAGTGGATAGCATACTAGGCTTTCACCCTGAGAACCCGGGTTCAATTCCCGGCCAAGGCTTGGCATTTTCATACGCTATAAATCATCCCATTGTCTGCATTAGCCCAAGTGCACAATAGTCGGACGTTAAACACAAAAAAAAATCTATTTTAAAAAACCTAATGAAAGTTTAAACAAATAACATTAAATAAATTAAAAACCTATATAATGTTTAATATCTAATATTAATATATTTAATAAATATATTTAATATATTAAAATCATTAGTAGTAATAACTTCTTGAAATAACTATTTCAACAATATTTTTAAAACTGCACAAAAATGTTTAAGAAAATGCAGATAAGACCTGAAAGACACAAATGTTTTCAGACACAAAAATTACTGAAGGGAAGCACCCGCATACATCGCACATCTTAGTTTGTCTCTGTTTAACCAATTTATTGGTTCTTCGTAGCACAGATTCAAATGTACTTTTTCATTGTTATAATTGTATATGCAATTAAAACATACCCAATATTTTCGATATTGTTTATTTTTACAACTCATTTTTATAGACTAGTAATGTAAATAACTCACTGAGGCAAGTCACACAGGAATGGTAGGTTTGATTTTTCAACACTGCTACACCAACTCTATTAGCACTGAATACTTGACTTATAAATTGTTGCAGTTACAACGAAAATTATGTTAATAATTAATTAGTAGTTGACTAAATACGTTTATATTTACTGATGTTAGGAAAAGTAATTAACAATATTATTCTTTACCAGTAATGTTTTAATAGCATTTTTAATATCACTTTATTGTGAACCTGAAATTAATCCCAAAACTGTGCCGCCCTGTGCCTGAGCACAGAGTAACACATGCCTAAATATGTACTACGTGGGCTCCTTTTTAAAGTTTCCCGAACATAATTAATACTGACTGTCAGCAGTCCACTTTCCGCTTTCTTCTTTGTTTACCCAGGTTTCTTCAGTATCATACTGGCAGTGGTTTCAAAATTGCTCATCCAAAGGCTAATAACTTTACAAGAAGGCACACAGATCAGCACTCTGTCAGAAAGCACATAATCACTTTTATATAAAAATACCCATTCCATTGTTACTAATTTCTAGGTATGTTAGAGCTTCGGTTATTTTCCCACACGTGCTGACCCTGAAAATTAGAGATGGAACTTATTTGTTGTACCATATACAGTGAAACTTCCCTTAATGGACAATTTTAAATAGCGGACTCTTCTTAATAACAGACACTTCTACACTCACTCACCAAGATAAGCTATTCTAGACTTGGAAGAACTTCTAAATAGCGGACATTCTCAAAAATTGACAGACATTAAATCAGTAGTCCATGGGGTCGTTGGAAATTTTTAATAACATAACAGCAAAACATAATAGATTAGTTTTTTCTTAGAAATTGTTGTTGAATGGAAGCAAACGAAATTGTACAGTTCAATGTTTTCCTTGTAATGAAAAGTTCAGAAAAAACCATGTAGCAGATGGAGAGCAGATATGATTTTAAATTGTATATATGAACGGAAGTGGTGTGGGATACTTGCACATCTTTTTCTGCAGTGTAAAAACAGACCACATTTATCTTGATTTTTATCAAGAGTAAGTCCTTCAAGGACTACATAAGATTTATTTTCTGCTTGGTTTCAGCATAATTCACTTACAGGCTCAACAGGGAAAACACATAAGCACGCTTTCTTGACCCGTATTAGATGACAACTCAACATAGGACTCATCGTATATCTGATTTGGTTGGATTGTTAGCTGTCGCTTACGCATGGAACTGATCTCGATAATTTTACTTGGCTCATATTCTTCTGTAAACTATCTCACAATCAGAACAGAACTGGGTACTTTCACGGAACTGTTAAAAAATGGAGATCGACAAGCGTGTAGTGCCTAATTGTCAACACTTGGCCGAAGTTGATTATGAAGGGTTGAACTGCATTATAATTTGAAAATTTATTTATTCATTACAGTAATACCGTATGAGGTTTTCAAAATCCATTTATCTTAATTGTAGGCATCTAAAAACACATTTGTAATACAATCGTAAATGTTCATTTAACATTTTACTGTAAGTAAAGAGCTACCCTAAATACAATAGGCTGTAACTGTAGTCTTCCCAACAGTGGACATTTTATATAGGCTGAATATTCTCCATTATTGGAAAGTTTCACTGTATATAGTACTGTATGCAATACCACTAAAAGTATTACTTCATAATTTGTGTGTGTGTGTGTGTGTGTGTGTGTGTGTGTGTGTGTGTCCGTTATTCAGAAATGTCCACTATTGGGAGGAATATAGCCCATTAATTACTTTTATTGTTTTCTCAAATAAAAAAAAAACATTTTGTACAAATTCATTTCAATACCCACTAGTTTTTATAATATATTTTTGAATAAATTTTCTTAAGTAAAATATAAAAGTTCACTACTTGTTATTTAGTAAATATACCTGCTCGGTTGTCCAATTCTGATAATTTCTGATCTCGTTCTAAGACTTTTTCAACATTTACTCTCATAATTCCGACAACCTGTAACAAAATTACATTATATTTATATATTAGACTAAAAATGAGACCAATTCTGCCAATTTCTGATTTCATTCTAAAACATTTTTAGCACTCACTCTAATAATTCCAAAAATCTGTAACATTATTATATTACATTACAGTAGACTAAAAATAGGAAAGAACATAATGTAAAACGTATCAACAGTTTCACTCGCTATTATGTGGTCAATCATTCAAATACTATTCTTTGGAATTACATAATTTCAAACCTAGTGTACCAATATTTTTTGAAGTAATCACAAACCTTTGTATGATGAACTTTTTTATTTAACAACCTACCATAAGTGTTAGTTTATTTTTTTAAATGTTCTGAAGCAATAATTTCAGTTCGACACAATATATAATTAATGCACGCGTTATTTATAGGCTTTGATTTTTTTTTTCCGGCGAAAAACCATTAAGGTTATCATCGCCGAGGCACGAATTAATAAAACAAAATTTAGGTATATCACAGAATGAAAATAACACTAATTTAAATTATAGGCTTTGAAGGGCCTAATGCGGCAACAAGGTGGAGAGGGTTGCGAAAAATATCTGGATTTCATTTATTGACATTTACCACCAAATTGATTGAATAGCTATTAGTCTAACAAGCATAGCAGAAAACAAGGTTCTTGCAGGGATTCTGTGAAGTCGTGGCTATTTGTAGTGTTATGAAATGGACTACATTTTAGTTAAATTTTAAAAAATTGAATTTTAATTAAATTTTGAAAAAATACATTACTTAAATTTAAAAAATGCATTAAATATACACTTTTGTAATCAACAAACTTGTAAAAATGCATTTATTGTTTTTAAAATTGTTAATTAGTGATGAAATGTTAATGTTATTACAGTTTATTCGGACATTCACCACCACTTGTGTTTATAGAACCAATACAGGATAATAAACGGGGATAATAAATTAGATTTTTTTTTTAAATTACTTAACACTTCTGATTCGCAGATAATTACACAGTAAATCTGCTAAAATTTGTAACCACAGTTTTAGGCTATGCTGACACTTAAAATTTAATTAATTTTTCATGCAGTTGCTATCTGTTTAATTTTTAGATCAGTTGAAACTAAAATTATAAAGGTTAAATTTTTATGAAACTAAAATAAAGGCTGTAAATCGCATGGATTACTTAAATTACTAAGTTTATTTGGATTACTCGAATTATATGAACTGAATCAGTTTTGTTTTCAGAACAAGAGTTGTATTGCTTCTATTTACACAATCAATGGCAAATGTCGACATAAACAGTAACAATAACATACGTACATTTACCTCTTCTTCACTTAATGTCGTTTTACTCGGTTTAAATATCTCAGTTAAATTTTTTTTAAAAAAAAGATACAAAATATCTTCATTCAAAGAAGAATAAAAAAGTTAAAACTACTATATCGAATCAAAAATCCTGAAGGTTTGACAACAAACCAATTTTGTTTTATTATTAAATACTAAAAAATACATGTTCTTTTGGTGCATTTGTACAAAATTACCAAAAATATATTTATAGTTCTTGGACAGTAACTTTGTTACACTTCATGAGATACAAAATAAAAAATATTTTTTTATTTGAAAATATTTTTTCACATTATATTAAGAAAATAATAATATACACTTTTTCCTCCTCAATAAAAAAAACCTGTCATTTCAAGAAAAATACAAAATGAAGTTTATCCGAAACTTGTAGAATGTTTCATTTAAAAAAATGGTGTGAAACAATCACACAAACTTTCTCACGTTCAATTACTTCCCACGAAAATCTAGTTTGGAAACTACTGAAAAGGTAAACCAAACATGCCGAATTTAATACTCTAGTTTGGTCTTCAAAATCCATTTTTTGGTGACCATAAATAATAATTTTTAAGTTTTGATGAATATATCTATTTTTAGGTCATCTGAGTTAAAAAAGTTATTTTAATTTGGATTTTTCTTCGTCTGTGTGTATCTTTACATTGCTGGAAACTAAATTATTTTACCAATTTTTGAAAGTTCTTTCTTTAGTCGAAAATTCTTTAAAAAATGTACAAAAATCGGCTTTATTGATTTCATATTTTCTCAAATTTGGATTTTCCCAAAATTATATTCAGTAGCTATTAACAAAAAATTGGAAAATTGGTACATTTTATTCAAATCCAGTTCATTAAAATTCAGCGACTTACTTATACCAAATTTGAAATAAGGGATATGATCATTTTTAATTTGGTACTCTGACTTTGAACTTGGTGGCCTAGTTGATAGCGTACTGGGCTTTCACCCCTGAGGACCCGGGTTCGATTCCCGGCCAGGGCTTGGCATTTTCATAAGCTATAAATCATCCCATCGTCTGCATTAGCCCAAGTGTGCACAATAGTCGGATGTTAAACACCAAAAAAAAAAAAAAAAATACAGCATCAATTACAAGCAAATTTCACATAAAATCTGATAAGCCAATTTTGACAAAGAAAATTATGTTTCTTTTTATGGCTTTTAAAAACTGGACTTTTATGGAATATCAACATACATGTTTTGTCCATGTTGCTTAAACATTTCATTTAAACCTCTTTAAAGTACTTCATTGAATATGTGACAGTTTGTGTTATGTTTATGCACCATTTAACCTACTTAATTAAAGGCTAGTTATATTTAGACTTTCATAGGATCAGCTAAAAGTGAAGGTAATAATTTCAATAAATAGAACAAACTTATTTTTGTACCATACCTCGTCAACTTGGGCTTGTGACTGTTGGATGCGTTTCTGGTTTTGTGCTGCATTTTGGGGGCTTCGAGGACCTCCAACACCCGAACTGCCTCCACTTTCCATTGTTCTGCAACAAAACAAATCTTTTAACAGAGATCTTTTTGACAAGGATATCACGACAGTAACTGCATCTCTAACCCACTACCTTGAGGTGCACAGTTCAGAAACACAGCAGACTGACTGGTACCTTAGCCGCATTGACTACCAATCCCTTACATTCATTATACACTTTTTCATAATAAATTTATTACTGTACGGAGCTTGAGTACAGATCAAAACCAGCCTCATTTCAAATAAAATTTGAAAAATTTTAGTTTAAACAGTTATGAAAGATTTAAAAGCATCTCATTTATAAATCAGAGATGAGTTGTACATCTAAAACAATTGAAAAATGATGGATGTAAATCTTCTTAAATTTTTAGTATGAAAATATTAATAGACAAATTTAAATAATGATGAGTCGTTAAACACTTGTCAATAACATGAAACTCAATTCGAAGTAAAAACAAATTACTGATCTAAAGCCAAAATAAGTTCAAAATGGAAGATCCGAAAGTCTGATAGAAAAAGTAAGAAAATTGAAACTATTATTTTTTTCAAAGGTCTTGATATTTCATTTTTATTTGAACATTTTATGAGGAAAGTAGGCAAACAGTCATCATTAGTGCAATTTAGTAATTCTTTTTATATTCTTCTTCTTTTCTGCTAGTATTATTTGCACTATGTTTAGTATAATAATCTGCCTTCCCTAGCTTCGTCAATTCTACATTCGTTGACGCGTTTCGGAGAACCTCCATCTTCAAACACTATATCTATACTCTAGTATGGATATATATATATATATATATATATATAGTTTTATATAATATATATATATATGGAGATTCTCTTTTGAAGATGGAGGTTCTCTGAAACGTGTCAACGAATGTAGAATTGACTAAGCTAGGGAAGGCAGATTATTGTACTGAACATAGCAATTTAGTAATGTTATGGTTTAAGAAGGGGTAAAAACATCTGGGGTAAATAGGGTTGAATAAAATCAAATATTTTTTAAAAAACAAATCCTTAACCTAGATGAGTTTACTTAGATTTTATTGGATTTATTTGGGTATTTTTGCGTTTTAATTAAAATCCATTGCTTTATGTACTACTTGTAATATACAAGAAAAAAAATATTATCTCCAAGTATACAGGGATTGGATAATAAAAAACCCTGTTTTCAGGTTATGAGTGGGGAAGGTTAGTTGTTTAAAAAATAAAGAAACAATTTTTGAACTCTAATATTTAATAACTTATACATGCTTTTACGACTCACTAGCTTTCTGTTTTTAAATAAAAAATCATAAAGATTGGAAATGGTTTAAAATACCTAAAATTAATGTGATTAAAAGTAGTAGCAGTGTTAAGCCTTTAAGTTCTAAGCCCTGCAAAATTTTAAATGACGGTCATTAAACAGTTTGTTTATAGTTATATTAAAACTTCTTGTTAATAGTCTGAAGTGCTCCATTTATTAAACTTACTGTGAAGAAATTATGTGAACTGACATTTTCATAATACTGTAACTTAGTTTTTGAAATATTGTAAGCAAAACATCACATTATGTTTTAGCAACCATGTAATTTATCTAATAAATTATTTTAAATTTAAAAATTTGTTGCAGTAATATAAGTATCTATGTATGGGCCCCTCGCACCGCAGGGGCCTTATCGCCATCAATGATTAGAAGACTGAAAATAATACAGATGCATAGTCTAAAATGACTAAACAAGAGGTTTCAAATGTATGTCTTCCATCTAATATCCACTTTAAATTTTTAAAAAGGGTCTACATGAGTTTCATTTTTTCATGAGTCAGATTAAGTTAAGACTAAAAAATTTCAAAATAAAAACCTTTCTTCTATTTTTGTCTAATTGCCTTCTGAAGGCAATCAATAATAAGATTTGGAAAAGTTATTTTTATATTTCCTTTTTGTAGTAAGGAATCAACAAGTTGAATGTATGTATATTATATTGTGTAATTCTCAAGTGCTACCACACCGATAAATTAATTAAATTAATAGTGCTGATGATATGTAAAACTGTTCAGAAAATTTTGCAGTGCAATGAGATTGAATTGAGAGTAACAGAAGCAAACAGTGAAAATTCATAAAACAGCTGATGACTGGAACAGCTGGTTATCACAGAGATACTAGTCAGTGAGTAACAATAATAGGTATTACAAAATCAAGCAGCTTGTCCATAGACTACTTAGTATGGATACTGAAAGGCAACAATGAAATAAATATTAGATAAAATAATGGTAAAATTAGAAGTTGGTAAGTATTAAAATGAATATCAAAATGAATAAAATAAGTCAAATATTATTATTTATAAATTTTGATAATAATAACGGACAAGTGTTGTATTTAGCACTAAGAATATAAAATTTTGTAAGACCTATGCTGATGTCACAAATGACAATGAAAATACATTTTTGAAGTGACTGTATACCTAGTACAGCAAATTTTGTGATGCAGTGAAATCGTATTGAGTCACAACTTAACTGTGTTAAGTTAGGTTCTTAAGGTTCATTTTTACATCCAGAAGAGCAATTTTTGTGGTATAGTGGAATCGAATTGAGAGTAACATAACAAGAGTCAACAACAAACACATTAGCTACTTTCGCGAGTAGTATTTTGAGGTTATACAGGTCACTTTATTTTTTTCAAACTTCCCATAGTTTCTGTACTTTCTTATTTTCTATTATTACTATCAAGTGTTTCTATTATTGGCCTATATTAGCCTACTATTGGGCCTAATAAAGTGTTTTGGCACAAAAATTACAAAAAAGCTAAAACAAGTTAAACTGTACCCATATTAGGGTATCTTGACTTACTACCTAACATAGCATGCATGGAAATAAGGAAGTTGTCACCTTTTCTTGTTTTAAAATTTTTTAAACATGTTAATCTGTTAGTACATAAAAATAAATAAGAAATAAAGCCAGATTACCAACAAGGTGGTGTTTCTGATGGCCATACCAGAGCACCATACTACCATGCACCAATTAACACCAAATCCAGTTTTTTGAAGTGTTAGCTTTTTATACCGCGTTGTGCACTTTGTATTTGTCACCATGGAATGATTCAGTTTTATCAAATAGGCTTACTCACACAAGTAACACGAGTAGGAGAAGTATTACACAGACGTCCCCCAGTTCTCAGTACATACAACGTGCATGCTTCTCTCTATCTCTTTCTTTTCTCTCTCTTTCTCTACACTTATATTTTAAGAAGCTAACGCTTCTGCCGATAGTCCCAATGACTGTATTTAATAGTAAACAATTACCAAAAAGAAATATTTTTATCATGTTTGTAAATTAGTTTAAAAGGAAAAAAACTTTAAAACCCCACCAGCCTCTGGCCTACACATAAATATCCAAATAATTAAAAAAACTTTCAAATATGCGTTTTTATGGAATATATGCGAATTTATGGAATATATGGAATATGCGTTTTATGTTCAAATAACATTTTTTATGGAAAAAGTAATAACCTAACTTGAGAACATAGGGCTTACAAAATACAGTATAATATAATTTGGACATCTAAGTAATTTATGTAGGCCTTTTTATAACATTACCTCAGAAAAGATGTATATAATGACAGCTTTTGTTTTTAACTAGTCCTACCTTATTATGTGTAAATAAAGGTATTTTTCCTGATTTTGCCTACAGATGTATATAATTAATGACAGATATTGTTTTTAATTAGCCCTACCTTATTATGTGTAAGTAGTAAACTTACTGATTCAGCCTACTAAGTTAGATTCATGAGTCATATTGCAATAACCTACAAAAACATGAACTTTGCTAAGTAAATCTTATTCAGGAATTATAGTATAGTTTAACACACAAACAATCTAGATGTAATTATTACTATTTGTTATACCAATAACTGATTATTGTATTACTTACTCGTGGCAAATTAGGATGTATAAAGACTAAAAAATATCTGATAAAAAACAAAATGAAAGATACGCTGTTAATGGTACTTGTCACTTCACGTTCACTCACATTCACAAGTTGTATAGAATTAAAATTGAACAGGAAGTTCACTACTGCAATTCAGAGAAATTTTGAAAAAAGTACTACTTAAAATTGACTGACTTTATTCTTGGAAAAATTAATAACTAATTGGAGTCAAAGAGTAACTATTTCGAGTTCCATAAAATTTTAATCATTGTATAATACAGTATAATATATATTGTATTACCAACATACTGACATTACCGTGTACTTGATTTCAATTTGACTTTGTTAAACGGTTTGATTTGTTTGAAAATAAAAATTAATTATAGATAAACCATAATGTAAAGTAAAAAAGTGATACTTTAGTTCTAAATTTTGACTGCAATTATATTATTCATTTTAAGTCTAGTTTTTACTACAGAGAGTGTTTAAGTCGTTAATAAACCTGACAAAGGGCCCTTATGTAGTTTATCTATGGGGATATCCTGCTGATAAACTGGGAGTATAAAAAATAATATGATAGGATAAAATTTATTACAAAATTTGTAATGACATCTTCACATTTTCATTTTATTATATATAGTAATCTAATCAATACGTACCTTCCTACTAAGAGATCTTAACCGTAATAAAAAAATTTTAATAGGTTTTTAGATTATTTTTTTTTAAGGCGAGAAGCACAATCAGGCTATTATCGCCACCCTAAATGTAATTAAGTGCCAGTGTAAGTGTAAAGTCACAAGTATATTGTTGTAAGTGTAAGTTTGTGTTAAACTCGGGCACCGCAAGGGACGTCAAAATCCTCTCAATAGGTGCAATTAGTCTACACCCCCCTGTGGGATAGATACTATAATATTATAGACCGTAGCATACAAAAATTGTTCATTTAGTATTAATGAGTACTTACATGATGATCAAGCAGCTGAATTTATATATATTAGATTTGTAGGTAAATACACATGACACCCATTTTATTTAATGATTCCCCCCAGATATTTTTTTCAGACCAAAAATTTGTGGAAAAGGGATATTTAGGCTATAAATACATATATAATCCCACCAAACCTCTAGCTCATACTACTCTCATTCATCTACTCAAGACACACACACACACACACACACACACACACACACACACACACACACACACACATGTAATATATATTGTACATAGCTTGGATAATTTTATACTTTAAAGTTACCCAT
>CM040184.1:7419681-7537181 GCA_022606455.1 Callitettix versicolor
GAGCCAAAATAGAACGGAGGAGCTCCAGAGAATGGAAAGGAGAGTACTCCGAACATTAATAAGAAACATTTGGTGGGGGGACAGTACAGACTGTTGCCGAATGCGGTCTTGTATAGGAACAACAAGCAGCTCACTAACATTTTTAGGAAAAGAAGATTGGCCTTCTTTGGACATCTAACTCGATTACCGGAGAGTAGACTTACGAAGAGATTATTGGACTACCAACTGAAGTGTAAAGTTAAGAACAACTGGTTGAAGGAGGTGGAACAGGACTGGGAGGAACTGGGAATAACCAAGGAGCAATTGGCAGGAAGAAGGGAAAAAGCGATCTTAAAAAGTCAGGAAACCCAATTACAGTTTAGGGAAAAACGTCCACGAAACGTAGTATATTCGGAAGAACTCAGACTTCAGAGATCAATAAGATTTAAAAAATACTGGGAAGAACGCAGAAAAACCAAAAGACTTAATTAAATTGACTGTGTGTGCTCTAATGTGGGCTTAAAAAAAAAAAAATCGTACCAAAAAGGCAGACAAAATTTTACATTTTATTGAAAATCTAATTTCACTATCGTAATTAGCATAGAAATTTTAATAAAATAAGTAATTAGTAAGGTATTTAAATTTTTCAAATCACATTTAAAATACGAACTGTGACCAAAATAAAAAGATCTTATTATCAATGAAATTATGCCAATATTATTCTTATTCTAGTGATTTAACCCACTAAACAGTTATCCCGCACTCAATTATTAGGCCTACACGTTTTTATCAGTAGGGCCTAATACAAATTTTATATTCCTTCAGTGAGCATACATATGTGTATGAGAGCGATTTATTTATTAGATATTAGAGAATAACTGTACAGTCGCGGTCTTGTTACAATATGTTAATTAGAGAATAACTGTACAGTCGCGGTCTTGTTACAATATGTTAATTAGAGAATAACTGTACAGTCGCGGTCTTGTTACAATATGTTAATTAGAGAATAACTGTACAGTCGCGGTCTTGTTACAATATGTTAATTAGAGAATAACTGTACAGTCGCGGTCTTGTTACAATATGTTAATTAGAGAATAACTGTACAGTCGCGGTCTTGTTACAATATGTTAATTAGAGAATAACTGTACAGTCGCGGTCTTGTTACAATATGTTAATTAGAGAATAACTGTACAGTCGCGGTCTTGTTACAATATGTTAATTAGAGAATAACTGTACAGTCGCGGTCTTGTTACAATATGTTAATTAGAGAATAACTGTACAGTCACGGTCTTGTTACAATATATCTTAAGGCACAGAACACTGCAACTTTAACGGGTTGTATGAATTTGTAAAAACAGAAAGGAATAAAATACTACAGAGTGTAGAATCAGCATCCAATACGTTAAACTCCTTTACGTAGTGCTGACACACTGCCGTGAAAGTCAGAACTCCATAGGAAATTATAGGGAGGATGAGGTTTTTTTAACTTTCCTGTACGCTAGCCAAGGAAGTGATAGCGAAATCATGAGTGCAGAAGTAGAACGAAGAACGCTACTTGTAGGCTAATTTGTCTTGCAGTAACAAATACGGATGGTGTGGGATCAACACGCAAATATGACTAAAAAGCAAAACGCAGTTTACGGTTACGCCGATCTCGGTGATGAAAAATTTCTCTTATTGAACCAAAAATAAAGTTATGTATCATGTTTTCTTCACTTTTTTTAAAATTTTAACTAGGATAATTTGTTCGAAAACAAGTCAGATGATTTTTATTTTTGTTTCAATAAAAGAATTGTTTTTTCTTAAAAATTATAATTACAAATATTTTATTAAATCGTGTATTAATTGTTATTTTAATTATGATTTTAAAATACGGTAAATTAACATATTTAATTTAAAACATATAAGCCGGTTCGGTGGTCTAGTTGATAGCGTACTAGGCTTTCACCCCGAGGACCCGGGTTCGATTCCCGGCGAGGGCTTGGCATTTTCATACGCTATAAATCATCCCATCGTCTGCATTAGCCGAAGTGTGCACAATAGTCGGACGTTAAACACAAAAAAAAAAAAAAAAATACACAGAAAACACGAAAATGAACCCTGACCGCAGTGAAATTAAATTTCTTAATTTCAACGGATTGTTAAAAAATTCAAAATGCTAATTAATGCTGTTCTCAACGTTAATTTTTTTTTCGCCTAATCAGAGTTAAAACTGCGTACATTTTGAACTTTTAAAAGTCCGTTGAAATTAAGAACATTTTTGACGGCGTTCGGGGTTCAATTTTGTATTTTCAATGTAATTTGATAGTTCAAAATCCTAATTAATGCAGATTGAATTTAACGCCGATCATGTTGCTGAAATAAGAATTTCAAAAGGGTAAAATAAAAAAAATACTTTTAGAAATTCGCTTCTATCACGTCAGCGAGACAGCTGAGTGCAGCGATTATTTTTCTAACTTAAATTCGTTTCCTTCATTTTGTTAAGGCAAATAAAAGTATTGTGTAGCCCTATATAAACGGACGTTCTTCCGCAAAAGTTAAAGAACCAGTTAAGAATTCATACACAAAGCCCAGAATTTACAAAAATATTTATTTTTAAAATGAGCCTTGCGATATTAAATTTTATTACTTTTTGGAAAATTATCTCGATGAGGTCAGCTGTTGTAAGTACTGTATATTTTTAATTAAAAAATATTTTTTTTTCAATTGTGT
This sequence comes from Callitettix versicolor, assembly GCA_022606455.1. Classification (NCBI taxonomy): domain Eukaryota; kingdom Metazoa; phylum Arthropoda; class Insecta; order Hemiptera; family Cercopidae; genus Callitettix; species Callitettix versicolor. Next base: position 7,422,373 of record CM040184.1, read on the forward strand.
AAATTCATTACAGACGTAACAGCGAAGTAAATATTAATATTTATTTACTTATAAATCGAAATATTTTAACACTTGCGAAATATTATCAAAACAAGTTTTTAATAGGAATTGTTCTTTCTGTTAAGAACGCATTTCGTCAACCTTTTAGGATTTGTAGCTTTCAAATAGCCCCGAAGAAATAATAAAATAGTTATTTCCGTTTTGCTCTCTGTTCCCACGACACGTGCTTTGATTTGTTAAAAGAAACATAGTTATTTAGAATATTACCTTTTCCATTGGATATTGCATAACCTCCCACACATACGCCAACGCCATTGTGTCCTTAGTGGTGACTCGATAAACAAGGACTGAAGCGAACTGTGTCTCCCACACGTCTATGCAATGCAAGTATTGACCGATTCCTTCCCCCGATTTACCAAACAATTCAAAAACGTTAATCCACGTCGGCTTGTTTCTCTGTTTTACGTATTTATAGCTCACATTTATCTTTAAAAAAAAAACTAACAAATTATCATACCGCATGTTTTAACACTTTTTTAAAAAATAAAATTTGTTCTATATATCGTAAATAACATTTCAAATTTTAAAAGGGGTAGTACGAGTCATGTGATGTAACGCCCCGGTATCCGCAGAGCACGCTATACTCGATATTTCGATATTTGACCCACTAAATTCGATTCACATTTTTAATATTTCCAATCTTGTGCGCAAACTAAACTCGTCCGAACGTTTCGAAAAGTGTCTTAAAATCGAGTTTTTTTAAACTGCATACAATATTAATTCAGACTAATATCCGTAAATAGAATTGTCAGCTGATAGTTAGATCGACCAAACGTTGTACGACGGCGCATGTCTGTTGAGGTTAGGGTCGATACCTCGTCGCTAGAACTATCAATACTCCAAAAGTCTGGTGAATGTTTAGAGGTGCCCAAACCTTTCTGGTTTCTGTGTGTAACGCGAGTTAAACTTTTAAATATTTTCCTGTAAATAGCTAGTTTTAACCATGTAAGTAATTAAAGTGTTGTTTAGTTGTGTTTTTAAGTTTTAAATCTTACAGTAAACTATACTACGACAGGGATGCTGATTGTCATAGATTAGGGGTGGGGATGTCTACCCTTCCACTTGTCAAAGACCTTTCATATACTACTATATTTTCACTGTACCAGCAAATTCTTTCAAAATTCAAATTATCTGAAATTTTCGTTCTTTTATAGAAATAAAAAAAATTTTGATTTTGGCATTTTTTTTTTAATTCGAACTTTACAGGTTGTACTCTAAAGTGGAGCTCGTGAGATCGATTTTGCTGTACTCTATATGTGGGTGTAGATCTGCCTCAACTCATTCAATTTTTATTTTTAAGCACATTTAAATATTTACTCGTTGTGTTTACAGAAATATTGTTCATTTTACGTTACTCGTAATTGAATATTTTAATAAATGCCTAGGCTATTACTTGAATCGAACTCTAAATGTATTATGCAAGATGTTATTGATTTTGCTAGGAAATTGTTTTGTTATTATTACTTTTTTATTCCATTTGTACTTTTAAAGAGAACGTTTAATTAAAAAAAAATGAAAGAAATATGTGTACTATATTTGTAGGTTATATGTATATGTATGTATATAATATAAAGTGAAATATTTTTATTAAACTTTAACACTAATCTTGATCTTGCTTTAAATCTAATTCAAATTTGGTCTAAATATAGTACATATAAACTGTACTTAAACAGATAAAACATTATCAATGTTACTTCTTTATTTCAAAAAAAAAAAAATGTTTAAAATATAATATCTCAATATTTGTAAAAAAAATGCAATGTTAAAAACCTTATGTATTCACAACAGGTTGCGATCTGTGTGAGTGGCATTCGTCAATGCTTTTTTATATTATTTTCGACATTTTTTGTTCCTTCTTTTCTGTTCTTCTTTTTATTAATTTATTCTCAGGAGGAGTGGCGATATTTAGTTTACAAGGTAGCATAGGCCTACATCTGATTACACTCGGATCTATACAAATCCGTAAGCTCGTAAGTTCGGGTTTAGTTACTGCCATTGGCTTTTTCTACGCACATACAGTAAAGAAATTCTAGTAAATAAACATTTATTCCTTCCATACATTGTTATTTTTATGTTAGTTATGCTTCTTGGCTACTCGCTGACTTTACTGACAAAACACCAAGCAAGGTTGGTTAGTAAAGCAAATTGGGCTACCCTAGTTCAATTACCAACAGATAATACGATTATTGGCTGTAAAACCAAAAACAGATAGAAAATATCTGACAAATATACTTACTAGTATTTACGATAAGAATATTCGTGCAATTATTATAAACTGTTCGTTTAACTATACAAATATTTCTTATTTTTAATATGTTAGTGATAATTTTATTACAAAGAGAAATAAAATGAAAGAGTCACAGAAAAGAGAATTTGATTTGTATAAAACATAGTTTAAAAATTTCTGAGCAGGAACACAAAGTAGATAAGATTAATACCGGTGTGGTAGTGTAAACAGCCTTATCAATATGAGTGTCGTCATGCAAGCAGGCCGATGTGTAATCTAGCAATCTCAGTAGGCTAATATTAGCCTAAAAAATCTCAACACCTGTGTTTTACATGATGTAAATTTTTGATGTCTTCTGCGGATTAAATAAATAAGCCGTGAAAATGTTTTAATAATTAAAAAAGAAAACTACATAAATTTTTAAAAAATCTAAATTTACTTTGTACTAAAATATTACTTTTTCAGGATTTAGGGGATCCAGTAGTCAGATTTTGCTTTCAATATTTTCACACAGAATTTAAGCACAGAGTCTCGTAATAATAGCACAGATTGAACAAAACGGGATGTTTCATTTCTAGTTTCGGTTATTACTGTTGTCCCATAAAGCCTATTTTTTTAATTTTGTATCTACATTAATTTTTAAACATCTGTATATAACCTTCAGAAAGTATACAGGCTGCCTTATGAATGCAGATATAGCGTTTGTCAACCGGTAACAATACATCATTGTGCGCGCAGCATATAATATATGTTTTATTCACTGTTATTTTATATTCATTAAAAAGCTGATTTTTGTTTTATTGATTTTAAGGTTATGATTACAGCACATATTAATGTTTGTAATAGAAAGTTTGACATCAGCTGAATAACTTAGCATTACATATTGTATAATGTGAATCTGTAATTTGCATTACATGTTGTAATGAATGAATATTACTTTCTCACTATTATGGATAGAATACCAATTTTTAAAAACCCCAAATCGAAAAAAATGGCTTTAAATTGGAATTTTGTGTCTGTTTATCTCTGCAGACTAAATTAGTTCAAAATTTTAGTCACGTATAAATAACTCAAGCTAGCGTAGCAAATTTGAAATAAAAGAAATTTGCGGATCAAAAGTAATTAAATAAATGACAGTAATCGAGTTTGCTTTTTTATTTATGTATTCTAGAGCAGTAAATTACTCTTAATCTGAAATTAAGCACGAAGATTTAAGGTATGATTTATGATAAAAATTTTAGCAAAATTTGTGAGAAATTTTGAGAATTTAGATCGATTTTTCGTTTAGGCCTACCTCTTTTTTTTAGTAGTGAAGCGGATTTTCGGAAAATAAGTGACTGAGATAAAGTTTGTGTAGTATTTTTGAAGTGAAAACGACTTTAGACGCGTCTATTACATTTAGATGAGTAAATTCTTATTTAGCGTCAGCTCATGAAAAAACCGTCACACTATGACTCACCAATTAGGGAGTAAATCTTAGGCTATAACTGAACTACAATTTCTCGGTGTTTTGATTTCTGTTTATGAAACTAAGGGACGTCAATTCAAATCCGCTTACTGATCTTAACTTATTTACAATTAATTTTAATTTGTTTTTAATTACTTATATAAATAATTTCAATAATAAATATATAAATTAAAATTGACGATATTACACAACAAACCCAATCCAAAATAGCAAAAATTTTTATAGAGCATTTACAGTTAATATAGTTGCTCATTGTACATAGGTAAGCTCATTATAAATATTAAAATGTATACAACATGCCCAACTCAGCCATCTCAATTGCTGTATCCAATTAACAGTTGAATATATTGACAAAATTGATGTTTTATATTTGCATATGATGTAGATAAGAGTTCGTTTTCTTTAAGATTAAGATTATTTACTAGAGGAAGGGATAGTTCAACCCCAGGCATTGCGATCGACTGACCTATTGTGCAACTTACCTCTTAAAATACCTAGTTCAGCAGATTAGTGCCCCTAATAAGTTCCAACAACCCACTGACTAGCTCACTCTGCTGAAGATCCCTAGGGTCTTGGAAACCAAAAACTCGTAGCCTCCTACCAGCAAAAGACTCACAATCATAAATTATGTGTCCTGCAGTTTCCTCCTCCTTCCTGCACAATCTACACACTGTTTCACCTATCCTGTTCATGTGCACCCTCTGACCACAGTGCCCTGTTATGAGCCCCATGATCCTACTGAGTTGTGCTCTGCCCAGGACATCTGCTGCCCCTTTGATTCTTCCAGAAAGAACTTTGCTTAAGAGACGTTTACTATGAGAATGCCCATGAATGTTGCCCCATCTTACCTGGTGTTGACATGTAATCCACCCATTAATAGCAGGCCTGGCCAATGATATAGAAATCCCTAAAGCCAGCTCAGGTCCGATAAACTCAGATGCAGATCTAAGTCCAGCCAGTCGATCTGCCTCCTCATTACCCTCAACTCACCTATGCCCCAGAACCCAGTGAAGAGTTACCCGGTTATCCCGGGACAGAACATCAAGGTTCTTCCAACACTCCTAGACCAGCTTGGACTGTATTATAGGACTCACAAGTGCTTTTATTGCTGCCTGACTATCGGTATGAATATGAATACGTGCCTTCTTGAAGCCCCGATCCAAGTTCTCCCGAACACAGTCATTAATGGCCATCAATTCAGCCTGAAATACTGTTGTATGCTGTCCCAGGGTTATTACTTTCATTTTTTTTAATATAAGTTGTATAAAATTTAAATTTAGCAATAAAATTTAAATTTAGCAGTAAGATCACTAATATAATATAAGTTCCAACGTTTGTTGACTGACCAACTGCCTCATTTCTTGCACAATTTACTACTTATAATTACTGAATTTTCCATAGAAAAATGAGTTTATCCTCTTAGCTGTACAAAGTAGATAGATTCGGGAGTGTAAAATGTGTGCTGATCCTAACACCCAGAGTTTAAAGTTCAATAGACTAGTTGAAGTTTAAATGCTACGTAGGTATAGTCTATATTGTGTTACTAGATGTGAACAAATTTATGTTTTGGTCACCAAAGTTCCGAGATTGATTCAAACATTTTGATAAGTTGAGATAAGCTAGTTAGCCTATCGATTCAAAATGACAGCATCAAAATCATCTTAAAACACACTTTTTTTAACCTTGCAAGTTAATGAAAATGTCATTTCAATGTCGAACTCAGCAAATAGTTTGCACAATTTGATATTAAAAATTCAAAAACAATCTTGACAGCGTTCATTTTTTAATTTTTCAATATTCTTGCCTACTGTAACTTTCCCCAAGTTATGCTTTCTATGCCAGTAAGGCAGCTGTATGCTACAATTAGTTGTAATCTTCCATTTTTTATAATAATCAGTTATTTGTGAACTAGAAATAATTCTATTTGTCTTTCCTGTTTATATGTCTGCAGTAGACCTACTTTAGGAAAATAAAATTCAGATATCTTGTTCAATGAAACTGATGACGATCTTGATTCATTTTTCTATTTTTCAAAATTCTTAATTACCGATACTTTCAGTTTTTTTATTAATTTTTGAAAATTTGTCTCTGTTATGCCAGCAAGACATTTGCATGTTGCAATTAATTACAATATCTTACTTTTTCAAAAATATATTATTTATTACAGTATTTAGGGCATTAGTAGTCTGGTTTACGTGTTCTATCCTTTAATTAACTGTCCTTCTCCTGTTTTGTATTCCCATTGTTTTAACAGTTTATAAGGATTCCGTTTAACTTTGTAACATGAGATATTCACTTTTAAAAATTACTTTAGGAATTAACTTGAAATGGAGAAATACTTTGCAGGTTGCTCTCATGACTCAAGCCTATGAAAAAAGCTAAATAATAATAATAATAATAATAATAATAATAAAAGTTAATTTGAAAAGATTAAAATATTGACAAACATACAAAAACCACCAGAAAAGCTTCAAGTGGGAGAAAAATACATTGAAATAGTGAAAGAATTCAAATATCTTGGGGAATGGATCAGCTGGAACGCCCTAGAGAAAAAAACTATGGAATCTAGGAGAAATAAAGTTGATCCAACTTACCAAGGACACATACAACAAGAAGTCCCTCTCCTGGAATACGAAGATAAGGCATTATCATATGGTAATTAAACCAGAAGCCTTATATGCAGCTGAAACATTATCTCTCACAACCCAGGGCCCACTTGAAAGGCTGGAGATCAAAGAAAGAAAGATATTACGAAAAATCTTAGGCCCCAAATTTCATAACAACCAATTACTCCACATCAGTAATGAAACTCTTTACCAAAAAACTGAAACACTATCAGACACAATAAGAAAAAGGAGAATTGATTTTTATGGGCACATCCTCCGAATGGACAAAAATAGACTAATCAAAAAAATATTTGACTACTTTCATAATAAAAGAGCCAAACCACTTTGGTTTAGAGAAACAGAGAAAGACATAACAGAACTGCAGATCACTGACACTATGCTCATGGACAGAACAGCCAAAACAATAACCAAGGACAAGAAGCAACGGTTCCAAGGCAAAGTCAAATCCAAGCGAATGATCCAAATCTCTGACGAAGAAAGAAAAGCAAGAGCACAACGAATGAAGCAATACTGGGCTACAAGGAAGGCACAGAACATTAAAACATGATTGATTTAGTGTATCCCAAAGTTGGGTGAAACAAATAAAGAGAATAAAAGTTAAACCAGTTGAAGTAAAAGTTTAGAATAAACCTGCTTTTTGAAATTTTGTGTGCTAAGTCATTGTTTTAAAATTAAAGTTTCACAAAAATCCATTAAATTTATTTTGGTAAATTTGGTTTCTTAAATTTTCACTGATGCTGATTTCTCTTTCAATGATAGCTTCAAAATTAGAATTTTTAGAGATATAGTGGTTAACACTTAATCCATGAGGTTATAATTTGTGCAAAAATTAAGAATAAGTTCTAGCATTTATTAAAAAGAATTCAAATTAGAAGTTACAAGTATTTATCTCAACTATACTTTCATAAAAACTAAAGATGGCCTACATCCTTTTAGGCCTATATATTAATGTTTTTTCCGAATTACAAAAATAATCACTTAAAATGCAAGTGTATTTGTATTTTCTTGTCACACACAAATTTGTTATTAACAAAAATTGAACTGCAAAAATATTTAGAATTCACAGCAATTATATGATCTTCAGGGTTCTATCATATATCTTTAAGTATTTTTCTGCAGACTAGAATACTATTTTCCTGTTTTTGTAAATATCAGAATTTTCTCTGGTAACAGAATGTATAAACATTTATCATATTAATCATTTAATAAGTAAACCATAGAATAACATTTATGAAAAGCCTTAAATGACCTTTTCTTTGCTATTGGAAGGTTTTTTTCATATATGCCAAATGTCAAAACTACTCTAATTATTATAAAATGTTTCGTTACTTTATAAAACACAAATTGTTAAAATATAGTTAGATATGTATCGATGTTTTTGTCAAGATAAAATATGAAATCACATTTACTTAGAATCTTTTTCAGAAGTCTGAACAAACTCCATTTTACTTAATATAGACTATTGTTTCCTCAAGACTTCTGTGCAGCCTTAGAGTTCAGGAAGCAGTATATTAATATTGATTTCCACTTTCTTGTAACAATTCAGTGCTATTTTAACATCATTCATATTTCCTTGGAATTTAGTAAACAATGTATATTTTTGTACTTTCGAAATTTTTATACAGTAAATTTCAACTCTCTTATTGGTAATGGTATCATCCTACCTGTCCTACTATCTACTTGTTTCTCAAGAACCATAACTTCTAAAAAGCTAAAATTTTGTAAACTGGTTCCTCTTTCACTAAGAAATTTTTGAGTAATTCTTTCAATAAAAGTAAAAAATTGTTTAGTGAGTAAGTTACAAAAATGATTTTCCTCAAACCTTAAGTAACCTTGGGAGCTGAATAACAAAATCATAGTACCTGTATATCAATTAATTAAGATTAAGACATCTAATATAGGAGAAATCACAATAAACATAAATTTTTACTATTTTTGAAAATACAATTTTTTGTAGTAGCTTTAGGTGTCATTCCTTTTTTGGGTTAAAAAGGTTAAACCTCAACACAATGAGATGTCACTATTTCCTTAAATTATGAATTTGACAGGCTTAAGGCTATATTTTAATGATAGTATTCATTACCGAAGTGCACTGATTGTACTCACTGGGTGAGGGGTGAAGTATGGGTTCAATACATCACTACTACAGGGGTGCAGGGGCCACAAGCAGATAGACAAGCTATATCTACATTATTGCATACATAATCTACTCTTAATATGTATCTGAAAATACTTATTTATCTATACTACACACTATTTAATATTTTACAAAAAATATTTTATATTATGATATAAAAAATTCTTTAAATAATAATATATTGTTTTACCATTTAATTTTAGGTCTGCTGATAATTCCGGATTGGCTCCTAGTGGTGAAGATGGAATTGTTGGAGGTCCTAGAACACCTCAGCAAATTGCTGCACAAAAAAGATTACAACAAACGCAGGCACAAGTCGATGAGGTATTTAGGATTTCATTATTATACAGTTCAAAATAAACAAACATTTAAAACCTTAATTAATGATTTATTAATTACAAATAGCCTTAAATTCCATAGAAAAATAATGTTTCTCTGCAAATTTTCTTTTTTCCAAAATAAGCCCAACCTTCCCTGTTTATTGCACTACCCCAGAAATTTATTTTTGCAGTGTCATACTTTTACTTCCTCATTTCTACTTTAATGTAACATCTGTTACAAAAGTCTTAATTATTATAATCTGTCTAAAAAAAACTTTAACCTCAAAACCTTAATGACAATTTCATTAGAAAAGCTGTACTTTTCACATACGATAAATAGATAATCTGTTTATTGAGTATAAAAATAAATATAGGTTTTCTTTACAATGTAATTATTTAAAGTTCTACATACTTTCAGATTCTTTATTTTGCAGTAAAGGATTTTTAAGATTTTAACTTTACTACAATACTCACTGAATACTTTAACTAATTAAAATTTTAAGTGAATATAACACATTTATCTGATCATCAGTGGCAGTAATGTAATGTACTAGTTAAATAACATCCATATAGCTTTGTAAATGCATTAACATAAAAAATATATTTTATTTTAACCATTTTCATGCATCTGTAAAATGAAGTAGGTTTAATAAGCACACAAGAAAATATAAAAAAGCAAGGGAAACAGAAAGTATATTATTTTGTCATCAAGTCCCTTTTTTTTGTTAAATGATAACAATAACATCGAGGTGGTTGGGAGTAGCTATTGCAGTTTAAAAAAATGTTTATTCTAACTACCATGACAGTAACCATAAGTGTAAATAAAATGCGAATAGTGTCTACAATGTTGCTTAGGTCAAGAGTACCAGTGTGCAGTTTCTTCTATGTAGAAATGGGTTTAGTAGAGGTAGACAAGTAACGGCAACATGCAGTTATTCCAAAAGTATTACTTGGAACATTGTCTTCTTTGTGCTACACTATACACAAACAAGGTGCTATACAAAAGTTCAGGAAATTTGAATTCTGCATGCGAACCGTTTGTGGTATGACCTGCTGTTGGTAGAGTGGGTGAAGAATACTCTTTGTGAATCAATGTGCCAACAAGCTGTGACAATGAGAGGCTGCATCTTGATTTTCATGCGTTTGTGTATATTGGGTTTTAGTGTTGTGGCAATTTTTTAAACGTGTGTAAATGGCATATTTTAAGGAGTAATGAATCTGTATCAAATTTTGCTTCAAGCTTTAAAAACTGTTGTGTGCTTGTGAAACCATTTGGTGACAATGCTATGAGTCAAAGTACAACTTATTTTGTGGTACAAACGCTTGAAGAATAGATGCACACTGCTGGCGATGATGAGCGTTCAAATGACCATCGACAAGTACAATATTGGAAAGCATCGTGAAAATGTGAGAGCTATTTTTGCAGATCCATAATGTTTGTGCAATCGTAGGAAAGATGTATGGGTCCATATGGACAATAATTTGAGACGATATAGACATGAGATGCATTGCTGTAAAATTTGTACCAAGAATGTTGAGCTGTCAACAAAAAAGATCATCACATAGCTGTCTGCACTATACTGAATATAGTGGTGCAGCAAGAGATGACCTAAAACATCTCCAATGTTTTAACCAGTGATGAGACAAGGTTTTATGGTTATGACCATGAAACTGAGCAGCAGTCATTACAGTCAAAGTCGTCATCTTCACTACAACAAAAAAAAGCACGTCAAGTTCATAGAAACATGAATATTGTGTTTGATATTATTTTAGATATAAAAGGCATTATAAATAAGGAATTTGTCCCTCTGGTTAAACTTTCAATGGAAAGTTTTATTATGAAATTTTGAAGCAGCTACATGAGATCATTAAGCACAAACTTTCAGAATAGTAGGATAACAAGAGCTGGGTTCTCTCCACCACGACAACACACCTGCACACACACACACACACACACACACACACACACACACACACACACACACACACACACACACACACATCACTGATTGTTTGGAACTTTTTGGCTTCCAAAAACATGGTAGTGATTCCCCACCCACCCTATTCGCCTGACATCACCCTTGCAAATTTTTTCTGTTTCTCAAAATAAAATAGAAATTGAAAGGCCATCATTTTGACACAATTGAAGAGATTGAGGCAGAAACACAGGGTGTGTACACTTGCAGACTTCCAGGTATGCATGGAATCATTGAAAAAAGTGCCGTAATCACTGTATCCATGCCCAAGGCGACTATTTAGAAAGAGACAGTGGATACAAAAAGTTATGGTAAGCAATTTTATTTTTACGGAAAAATTCCCCAAACATTTGGATGGCACCTCGTATTGTTACAGTTGTTACTTTTGCTGTCTGTAATTTAATATAAAATGTGTTTTTGCTCCTATAAAACTGCAAAATGAAAATATAATGCCAGTCTGTTCATTCATGAAGTTTTAATTAATCTCTTCTTTTGTATAGTGTTGACATTTACATTATTATCATCACTATAATAGAATTCATTTAAAGTTACAATTTTGTGTGGGTTTCTCTTGTGCTCTCAATGTGGAATAAACTAAGCAACATAATGACAACACTCATAATATTCTTGAGACAAAAGTAAACTTTAATCGACAAAAATATTACACGAGAGTAATTTACTTATTAGAGTTTTCGAGTAATTTTCCAAGGTTTAATCTTATCTCTAAATTTGAAAATGGAAATATTTGTCTTATGCAATGATAAATATTGTAATTCATTTGTTAATCATATTTAAAGAACTTTTTACTTATATTGTCTTCAATGAGTTTTTTTATAAAGTATAGATTTATAAACCCTGTTACAGCAACATTTGTGTGTTGTCAGAAAGTGTGACTGTTGTTGCACAATGCATATCCAAGTACAACAGCTTTTTGGTATCCCAATACAACTTTGTGATGTTCCTTGAACTTCGTAATTTTTGTCCAGCTTTCAGCACACTAGGAAATGTTTGCTCCAGTCTGTTTTAAGTAGTAGCCTTGTGAATTTATACAATAGATCACTGGAACATGCTTGGAAAGTGTTCACGAAATTCTTTTCATGAAAAAGCTACAAACATTTTCTGTATATTTTCTTAATGTCAGTATCAAAATGCCAATCTATCATCTGAACTTTAAGTTTTGGAATAGAACAAATATACAGGGGGCTAAATCTAGTGATGAGTATGGAGAGTATGGTATGGTGGCTACATTGTTTTTGGTCAAAAACTTTATTATGAGTAAGGCGTGAACATTGTTATGATGCAACAGTTTTTGTGTTCTGTGAAGGCTATCTGAAAAATAACCTCCCATTCCTACGTTTGGTTAGGTTATACTGCTAATCTTTCATGCAAGATAGGCCTTAGAAATGACTTTTGCAATAGAAAATCCTACCAAATATGAAGTTTATGACAGGATAAGATTCTTCTGCAGAAAACCACACAGGAGCAGATATCCATCAAGAAATCTGTGCTGTCTATGAAGAAAACATTATGAGTAACAGTACTGTGTGTTAGTAGTGATGCATGTTTAAAAATGATAATCAAATATTCATGATAAAGAAAGAAGTGGTTGGCTATCCTTTGTCAGTGATTACGCTGTTCAAAAAATTGTTGGAAAAGTTCACAAAAATCAGTGGTTCATGATATTTGAACTTTCAGAACAATTTCCTCAAACAATCACATTTCCAAAACAATAATCACTCTTTAACTATTGTGAGACTAGCCATTCCATTCAAAACAACTGCACTATGCAAATATCTGACTTATGAAGAAGTGTTTTTACGTGATAATGCTTGCCTTCACACATTGCTCATACAACTACAAAAGGGACGCTTTGACCATCCACCATATAGTCCTAATCTGTTTTTCAGTGATTTTCATTTGTTTATGTATATTAAAAAATGACTTGGATTGCAATGTTTAGACTTGGATGAAGAACTCAAAGATGCTGTCACAGGTTGGCAAAGTCTAAGGCAGCAGAATTTGAATTATATTTAAAGGACTGAGTTCAGACTTGAAAGCATATTATCTATTATTACCCTAAGAAACATGGACTGACAATACCTATTTCAAATGAGTTTAAATGATAATTTTCATTTCTAACTATGTAAACACACACCATGTAGATAAACACACATTTTATTGTGACAATAAGAATCTCAGTTCACTGTAACATCAGTTGACATAAACTCTTGATGAACAATGCCTTTGATGTCAAAAAAAAAAAAAAAAACATGAGTACTTTTAACCTGCTGTGCTTTTTCCATCAGAATGATTCTGAACTTCTTTCTGTAATGACTTGTTTTGTTTCTGGATCATAGCCATAAAAGCAGCTTTCATCACTAGTTATGACTTAATAAGAGATGAAGGTCGTCTTTTTCAAAAATTTCTCTGAGTTTCCTGCTTATATGAAAACATCACTGTTTTTTATCCAGACACAAAATCTGAGGAACAAACATTGCACTAATACTACGCGTTTGAATTTTTGTTTGAATAGTCTTAACAATTCTATAACTTATGCCAACTATTCTTTATAACTCATGGATTGTTTGACAACTGTTTTCATGAATAAGTTATAAAAATTACAAAATTAAAAAAAATTTTACATAAATTATGAAAATTTTAAAATTCAATTGTGAAAAATACTATATCTATATTGCCCCTTTCATTTGAATTAACCTACAAAATGGTTAGGGATATCCCTAATTATCTAATATACCTAACCCAGTTACTAGTGATAATTAATTTATCCTTATTATTTTTTCCAGGTGGTTGACATTATGAAAACAAATGTAGAAAAAGTATTGGAAAGAGATCAAAAGTTATCAGAATTGGATGACCGAGCAGGTAAAAAACTTCAGTTATTTATTAATAGGATATTGCTTTGTGTACTCACTCCCTAAAATATTCTTCCCTAAGGATCACTTTGGCGACCAAATACTAGTGATTTTTAATAAACTATGGACTAATGATGGTCATTCATGGACTAATAACTGAAGGATGGAACAAATTAATAACTAGTGAATACCTGTAATCTTGAATTACACAATACTTTCTATATTTTTTAACGACACACTGAAAACTTATTTTAAACTATATAAGAGGTTGTAAGTTTTAACTCTCATTAATTCCCAATAATGATGGTAAATTGACTGATGAAAATTGTGGATTAATCAAATGATATGGAATAAATATAAAGTAATATATATATATATATATATATATATATATATATAAATGCATATTATTATTATTGTGCATAGACCCTGTTGGATCACAAAGCACCCGACTCATGTCTTGTTCCTTCTAATCCTCCACACCTCCTCATCCTGTCCCCATGGATCCTCTTCCGCTCCTCCGTCCATTTTACCCCTGCTATCTTTGGGATTTCATTCTCTGGGACCTTCCAACCGAGCATCTTTCTCCTGTATGCGTGCCTATCTTCAACATCTGTTGAGTCTATTCCTGCGTCATGTAGGTCTATTCTGACTTGTGCGATCCACGACGTTGTTGATTTGACACCTTGTATATACTTAAGGATTCTGTTGGCAAGTCTCGTTGTTGGGAGTCTACTGATGTGTCCATAGAACCGAAGCCTCCTTCTTCTGATATCTGCTGCCAGGTTCGATATCTGTGGTCTTCCAGGAGTACAACCTGTATCCATCTTCTGTTAATCTCGGACCAAGGATCTTCCTCAAGATTTTGCATTCTTCCTTCAAAATACCCTCCATGGTAGCTTTTGTGTGGAGTGCTAGCATCTCGCTTGCATATAATACTTCCGGTTTTATGACTGTGTTGTAGTGACTGATTTTTGTGTGCATCGACATACATCTCTTATTGTAGATATCACGCGTTATACCAAGAGCCCTCTTCATTCTCAGTAGCCGAACCTTTTGCGCAGCCTTCTCACCACCTGTGGGTTCAAGAATTTCTCCCAGATATATGAAGTGCTTGACTCTGTTTATCTTACCATATTTTATTTATATACATATATATATATATATATATATATATATATATATATATATATATAAACATAAACAGAATGTATTTAACACTGAACTTATGAAATATATTGAAAAATGTAAAATGTATCAACAAGTTAGTCAATAGTAATGTGTCAATAACAATCTGATTAATGGCTAAACAACTCTGAAATTAATTAATTAATTCTTACGTGTGACATTCACTTCATTTTAATTTGCTATAAGAGAATCTTTAATGATCATCTGTTTTGTTAATGCTTTCATTTTTTATGTAGTCTTGAATACAATGTAACACAATTTTATCACTTAACAGCTTGTCAAGGTAGTTCAGAAGATTTTGCACAAAATTTAATGTAGCATTGTGCAATGAGTTGATTGCCAATTATTTTGCCTTTCACTTGTCCTTCTTACTGGCTATATCTCTATTTTGTTGTCCCTATAATTTATCCTACCAATTCTATTGCTTGATCCATATTCATATCAAATCCAAATTCCTTTTCATCACAGAATAACTATCTGCTTCGATACAGTCAGGTTGTGAGTTCAAACAATGTAAATATGATTGTAAGTTTGTCTTTACATATCTCAGGAATTCGTTTACCTTTTCCCATGTGTAATGTAATGAAAAATTCTATGTTTAAAAGTAAACAATACTTCTAAGTCTGTGTGAGCAAAATGTAGATAAAGTAGGTCTACTGAAGCTATGAACAAATGCCATACTTTTATGTCTTTATGAATTTCATAGATAAGCTACAAAGTGAATTATCACATGAGGGCTAGTGAGAGTTGACTATATTTGATTATTTTGTGTTTATCGACATATTTTGAACTTCACTTTAGTGAAATTGTGTAAACAAATTATTGTTTACCAAACTTAACGTAAACTTTTAAAATATGTTAAAATAAATGCTAAAGAAACAGCATTACAAAAATGCTGAGGGAATTAAATACAGTAAAACTCTTTTTTCTGTCACCTTTGCGATTAAATGAAGATCGGAATGCACAAAGTGCATCATTATTTTGAAATGCATACAACTTTGTTAAATCAGGAAAAAGTTATTACTGTACAGCAATCTCTTCTTAATTGCTAATCCTAACCCTAAGAGAAAAAAACACTTTGTGAAAATATAAACAATAGTGCATACAGCTTAGGACGTAGAGAAAATAGGAAAGATGGAGAGAAGGATTTTATGGAAAATATTGGGTCCAAAGAGTAACACAGGGTTAGGATATAAACAGAGGTCAAATGGAGAGCTTTATTCAAAAATAGAAAAAATAACAGACGTATTCAGGAAAAGAAGACTTCAATTCTACGGACACATATACAGAATGGAGAACACCCGACTAACTAAACAGATCTTCACAATATTAAACAAGCACAGGAACAAGATAACCTGGTTCACAGAGATAGACAAGGACCTGGCAAACAACGCAATAGACTCAGAAATTATAGGAGACAGAGCAATATTCAGAAGTACAATACAGCAACTTGAGTTGCGGGAGAATAAAAGACCCACGTGCAGGAGAGGAAGAGAGTGGACACAAGAGGACAGAGAAAACCACTCAAGGAAAATGAAGGAAGCATGGGCTAAGAAGTTGATTAAGCATGCCCTCTAAATGGGCTATTTGAAAAAAAAAAATGAACTGCTTATCTATATGTAAATGAAAGCTATATGAAATGCTTATCTATATGTACTATGTATGCAAGCTGTCACACAGATACTGACTTCAAGGGAGTGATTGGTTTTGTGATCATTATTTCTGTATTGACAGTTTTGTGTTATGGTATATCCTGTTTATTAAGTCGAGATGATACCAAAACAAAACTGCTTAATGTGTGTGTTTATCAACATCAGTTCTATAAATAGCATCAGTTATTAGACAGTGACCTGTTTTGGGTACTGTCACTGTACCCAAAAGAAGATATTTTTTTTTCTTCTTTCATCCGGATCACCCACTTTGGGATACGCCAAATCAATTACTTTGATGTGCGTTAGCTGCCCTCCGCTGTATCCAATACTGCTTCATTCTATCCGAGGCTGCCTGCCTTCTTTCATCCGAGACTGCCCCGCCTCTTTTAGATGTTGGTTTTTCTTGGAACCTTAAGTTTTCATTATGTAAAAGTTTTCGCAGTTTAAGTACATCGTCAATCATCTCATCTGATATCGCCAGCTCAGTTAAGTCTTCCTGGACTTTTTTTTTATATTATGATAAAATATTATTTATCATAAAGAGAGATAAATAATATAAACTTGCAACTATTACTTTCTGCTCAAGTCACCGTTAAGTAGATTTTACAATGGACTATACTGTAAAACTTCAACACATCAATCAAAGGCTACCACAGAACACAAGAAATACACATTTGCTAAGTTATAGGTTTTCTAGAACTAACAACTCACCCAGAAGATGATTGGTTATGCCAAGGTGATGGATATACAGAGGTTTTATATGAGGAGTTCTATAGCATAAGATAAGAATGTGGTACTGTGATTATAACTTTAATTTTATGAAGTCATGAGAAAAATTAAGTTAGCAAATTCAAAATTAACAAATAATTCAATTGAAATACAATTGATATAGATTTGTTGTAATAGATATTACCTTAACACTCTCACAATTGGAAAAAATATTTAAGTATAAAGTTTAAAATGTCAATTTATTGTGTTAAAAAAAACACAAAATTTTCTATTTTCTCAAAAATTCTGGTTGGACATAGAATCTATTCCTGAGCTATGTGAGAAAAACTGGTAAGGGTGTTGAGGATGGTAACCTATTTCTCAATTGTTCTAAAAGATGATTTTCTTTATGAATCTCCAAAAGTAAAAATTGAGAATAACCATGTCAGTGAAACAGCTATACAATTAGCACACACTGACTACTCCATTTATCTATAAAGTGATTGGTGAAGAAATCCTGAACTTCGGTGAGATAATGAGCCGTCTTGAATAAGTTTTACTTACATATATTTTCATATACAAGTACACTATTCTGTTGGTTTTTTTTGAAAAAAATGTCATAAATTTTGCTCTTGCTTAATGCGCAAAAGACATTACTTTTGGGTTATCAAAAACATGTTCAAAGATTGTTCATAGATTCCTCTGCCTCAAACCTTATTCATCTCCACTTAAATAAAGTTGTTATTTGTAAGTACAGTAATAATAGTAACTAGTGTGGTTGAAATATTAAATGAGATTTATAAATATAAATTTTATTCTGAACAGATGCTCTGCAACAAGGAGCCTCACAATTTGAGCAACAAGCGGGAAAACTAAAGAGGAAATTTTGGCTGCAAAATCTAAAGGTGAAGATTAAATTGTTTAAACTTTTTAATTACAATAATTTTGTACACAATACTTTATATATTAAAGTGCTAGTAGTGCAACTAAAAAATGCAATTAACTTAAGTTTATAAGTAGGCCTACAAATCTTATCTATATTATAAAAGTAAAATTAGTGTTATATATATATATATATATATATATTTAAAACTAATTGACAAATAATGATGCATGAGCGCTGTAATCATTGCCTACAACACACCACATCGAATGATATCTTATTAAAAAAATATATCAAAACTTTAATAAGTTATAGAGAAATCAAATATATAAGTCTAAAAGTTGCCATAATTTCTTCTGTACTTATTATTGCCAGAAGTAAAAATTGCCAAACTTCTTTACCTATATCTAGAGAACTAATAAAAATATTGTGATGTATGAGTACTCTGCTTATAAAACACATCAACTGAGTTCTCATTTTAAAAAAATCTTAAATAGATGCAATGAACTAAAGAGGTTTGTAGTAATAAACCTTCAGTTAATAAAACATGTAAATTTGCCTTTCAACACATCAGTTGTGTTTATAGCTACATCTGATTATAATCATATGATTAGCTGAGCTACAGCTGATTATAATCATATGTTTAGCCAAGCTGCAGCTGATCATTTTAGAATGGAAAACTAAAAATACAAAATGTTTAACAAATATTTTGTTTAATAAATATTCCCTTTAGAGTATTAATTCATTTATTGCTTCAAAAAGTATATTTCAATATATTACTCCCATAGTAAGTAAATGGAAGGCAAAGACAGGTGTTGAGCCAAGTAGTAGGCGGGTTGCCAGAGAATCCTAGCATTTAGTGTAGTCTAAATGCAAATCAGTTTATTATACAAAGCAGTAATTCTAAATGGATTTGCCACAAGTTAAGTATGTTATGAAACTGCAGAACTTAGTGATATTACTGGTAAAAATTCATGGTGGAATTAAAGATAAACACATACACATATTTTCTTTTCAACAAGGAAAATTCTTTTGCATGTCTTGTTTCTTATTTTTGTTAATGCTGAAAATTCCACCTTGCTCAAGTTGGAACGTGTAACCCCTGGAAAAGTGTAACCAGGGCACAAAAACTTTTAATGATATTACTAGTTATTCTCTCTTTGATAAAATCCAAAAATTAAGAAGCAGTGTTTACAATATTTTTCAGTTAAAGTGTTCAGTCTGTCTAAAACTCTGCAAACTGCTTTTTTTTCTTCCACAAACGTTGTTGTTGTTTTCCAATGGCTTCCGCTGGCTCACGCCATCTTTGATCTTGCTTCCCAGTAGAGGCCAGGGAGGTCTCTTCTTTTCTGCTTCTCTTCATCTAATTTTCTGCAGACCAGGAGATGGTCCTTGTTCAGGATGGTGTCTGGGCATTCACACAATGTGCAGTTGTCATAGTTTAATATCTTAATTTTCGTCAGGTGTTCATTCAGACAGTCATGTCTAGTTGTCAGCCGAAAGACCGCGACAGATGTCCTCCTCTGGAGGTCCTTGACCTTCCCATACAAGTCGAGTACATTCTCATAAGGCTTGTTCTTTATGTCTTCCTTGACTTTGTTTGTAAATTCAAGATAAGATGTTCGCTTCAGTGCACTAATCCTAGCCTCCTGGTGAGCATTCTTTTTGGTTTCTGCACTATAAGGGTTCCTTGTTTGGCCAGCTTGTCTGCCCGCTCATTCCCTTGTATGCCTACATGTGACGAGATCCACTGCAGTACCAATTCCTTGGTAATGTGTTTAACTATTTTGTATTTCTTCTGGATCGATTCTATCATAGAGCCTGCAGATGTGTTGTCAGCAATTGCTTGTAATGCCGATTTAGAGTCAACTAATATCACTATGTTATTATTCAACCATGGCCTCGTTATTATTTGCCTCAATGTCTCATCGATTGCAAATAACTCCGCCTCAAAAACGGTGGCGTCCAAGCTTAATGCAAAGTAGTGAGAAAAATGCTCACAGAATATTCCCGCCCCTGTTTCACTTCCGATTTTAGATCCGTCAGTGTATATTCGCAACCAGTCATCTGATGGGTACAGGTTGTTTACAGTCTCCAAAGTAATTTGTGCAACTGTGACTGGGTTGTCCTTGGCTTTATTTATTGGTTCCACAAGTTGAGTGCTTATGTTTCTTCCACAATCGTTGATTGACAATTTTTTTAACATAACAGGATTATACATCTAGTTTTGTATATTTTATGGAGGGAAAATATAGTACTATATTATTTTCAAGAGATATACAGTGATTTAGTTCACGCCTTGGAACTAATTTAATTATTGTTAACACATACATTAAGGAAACTCATAAATTCAATATTTAAAACAATGTGCTATGAAAAATATAAAGGTTGTAAACCACTTTTACAAATATTAAATTTAGTTATGTAAAATAGTTTTGTAGAAATTTGTTTGTTATTTTAACAATCTAAAAAAAAAATGTATATTAAAGATCTGAAAACTTATAGGAGTATCAAGAAAATGTAGAATTGTTTGATTTAGAGTCGCTAAATCTCACATCACCTTTAACTTTAATTAATTGTCAGCTATTGTAATTTGTAATAAAATATTACTTTTTTACTAAACTGAATGTTATTTTCTTAAGTTGCACTTGTTAAAGTTTTTAACTTTTTGTTTAATAAATTAAGGCTAATTTCAATAATTAAATGATTTTAACGTTTATGTGAATTATATTTAATTTAGTTATAGGTTTTAATTTTTCTTTTAGTGAAAAGTATTTCTTTTCAGAAATTCATATTATACCAGTTAAAGTGTTGAAATTATGGGTTCTGACAATGGGAGTTTGAAAACGATTTCATAGAACTTTAGTAGAAAAATCAAATGGTATTTGCCAGTTAATAAGGGATCATTAAAAATTATTAAGCGATCATTAAAAAATAACTAATATTGTTGACAAAATGTTATTAAGCTTGTGTTAACTTAAAGATACTGGAGAAACAAATTGTTTTACTAGAATTTGCTCTAAACAAGAATGAATGTTATTGTTTGACTTTACTACATATAGTCACATTTTTAAAAAAATTCATTTTTTTTTTTTTTTTTTTTTTTTTTTTTTTTTTTTTTTTGTTAATGTCTGGCTGTTGTGCACATTTGGGCTAATGCAGATGATGGGATGATTTATAGCGTATGAAAATGCCAAGCCCTCGCCGGGAATCGAACCCGGGTACTCGGGGTGAAAGCCCAGTACGCTATCCACTAGGCCACCAAGGCAGCAAAAAAAAAAAAAAAAAAAAAAAAAAAAATCAAAGTAAATGATGTTATAGTTTTTTACGATTAAAAACCCTTTCCTCTATTTGGAAACAAAAAAGCTATTAGAATACAGCCAAAATCAAGAGCTATCAAGTTTTCAACAATGAATTCTAACGTAAAAGTAAATTTTAACACTCTGTTGTCAAAATACAGAAATTAATTACTTAACATATGTTCAACTATTATTTAACTAAAACATTCATGTTAACCATATGTTTTTATTATATAAGAAAGTTTAACTAATTTTTCTACATTTTTCCAGATGATGATCATAATGGGAGTGATTGGTTTAGTAATACTAGCTATAATTGTGGGTAAGTTTAACTAATTCTCAGCACGTAGGCTACGTTCCTTCCTTGAGCATGTGGAGTGTGGCCGACACAAGGGAGCTAGGAAGGCTACAATGCTGTCGTTATTGCGTTATTACTTTCTCAACAGCCCAAACATTGCAGTAGTTGTTTGAAATATTTTTTTTTATTACCGTATCAAAAATAGATTTTTTTTTAATCACCTCTCAATTTATATTTAATTAGTAGTGCTCATATACAACGAGGATATATTTTGTTTGTCTTAAAAATTTAATATTTATTGAGAAGTTTCAATCCTAAATTTTATTTTACTATACAATTAATATGTAAAAATAAAATACGGTAGTTAAAATGTTAAATCATTTCTTAAGTAATTGTTCTCTTTAAGTACTTTGTAATAAGTTACATCTTATTTACTTGAAAATGTAGAAAATTATGAATATGTATATACATGTTAAATTGTGACTTGTTTTATCAAAACTAGAAGTCTATGTAATGTTAAAGTAGGTCTTTAACTAATGTTTCAGTGTATTGATGTCGCTAAATAGGTATCATAGTTCTGTCTGTTCCTACAATATTTCACCAAATCTAATGTAAAACTTATTCAACTGAACATAATGAATATTAAGATCAGGTTTACATATTTTTAATTTTTTTTTATTTATAACTTGAAAAATATGAGAAAAAAGTAATTTTTTAAGCTGGCAGCTGTTTTTATTTCATTTTTAAATAACATCGGTGAAATGAAGTTATAAATTTTACTTTATAAAGTATAAGCAATAATTAACGGTAGGTTTTATTTCTCAGACGTTATCTTCAGTATGTTACAACAATCGTGTAGTGAATAAATTAAAACTGAAAGATATTGTTGACTATCTTGTAAGATATTGCTCAAACTAGGAACCTCTGGTTTAATACGTCCCAATGCCGAGCCATGACAGATATCAAACATGTTCTTTATTTCCTCCACTACAATTTGTATTAATCATTATATAAATTGTAATAAAATAGTAATAAAAGTGAGGAAGTATGGAACTAGTTTTATATTTGGTCTAGAGTTAGCTAAAATGGTGGTTCGCAGCATTTTCATATCAAACCAAAGGTTTTGGGATTGAGTACCATACGTAATTTTGACTGACATTTCTTCAGTTGTAAGTTGTTTTATACCTAGTATATGAAAAAACATTGGAATATAAACACAATTTTCAAATAATTGTAGTGAACAGTTAAAGTTTTATGCAACAATCTACTGAACAAACAACTTTGTATACTTTTAAATAGTTATACAACTTTTCAAAAATGTTACATTACACGTATATATATATATATATATATATATATATATATATATATATATAAACTTGACTATATAATATAAATGCCAGAAGGTACATTATTATTTCTAGAGTTTTTAAAATAGCTTTTTTAAACTAAAATCTGATTTGGTTTATCTATGTTTTATAACCAGCTCTTAATTGAAATTCATGATTTCTACATCCTGTTTTCAAGATCTACATTATGTAAATAATTGCATTTCAAGTTACAAAAAAAATTGAACGTACTGCACATTAATTTTCATGCTATTACGTCTTACAAAAAAAGAGTAATTTATACTCTAAGAAAGATGATATACTTTGCTTAATTACTTTTAAATATTGTATTATTTGTTCCTATTTATTTAACTTGAAAAAAAATGTAAACCTCGAAATTAAATTAATTATTATGAGTAGTTACGAAAAGTTAGTAATAAATCGTTAATTTTTTATGAGTAGAAAATTCAACGTATCTAAAAACTGTTGTACAACTAATAACATTTTTTTAAATCATTTAAAGTGTGTCTGGATAATTTATTATAATTACTGTATAAATAACTCCATTCTTCACAAATACCACAATAATATTTCAATTACAAAAAGAACGTGTAATGATTTTAATGTAAAAGCAAAAAATTAAAAATTTATTTGTAAAAAGTAAATCAAGATACCGATAATTTTATCATAAGCAAAAATGTTAAATAAAATTATAAAGTTATTTAACTTAATAAAAAATACTATTTAAATTATATAATATATTTAATTTATGCCTCATTTATTAATAAACACTACTCATTTTGTTAGCTTTATTTGCAAACACATGAGTATGATTTTTTTTCATTTCTTCTCATTTTCAAAAAGTGGAAGAAACCTATTCCTCATGTATATTGATATTGATTGTCAGATATTGGTAGACAATCTGTTGTGTAGTCCATTGTGTTTAACTGAGAATACAATTTTTTAAAAAAGGATACAATTTTTGTAATTACAAACAAATAAATTTCAAAACGTTAATAGCTTCTGCTTTCAAAAATATTTTTTTTTACTTTTATGTTGCATTTATATTTGAAACTGAATTAGAATACATTTGTTCTAAACTTGCACCTTCAGTTTCCACCTTTACCAATATGGTATTACTAAAGAGGTTTCTTTTTCCAGTAATGAAAAGCACATTAAATTTTAATAAATAAAATTATGTACAATTAAAATACATTATGGTACTTGATCTCGGTAAAGTTCGGATAAGAAAAGGTCTTAGTGTCATTGAAGTCAGTTGTTCAATGTTTTATGCACTATAATGCAATGCCAATAAATTTAAGTAATCTATGCAAATATAACACCAATCATCATTGTATCATAGCATTGTTTGAAAAACTGTTTGTGTTAGTGAAGTGAGAGCTGCCAGCATTATTAGTAATTCATGACAATATTTGGTCATAGATGGCCTATGTGTCCAATATGGCATTTAAAGACATTTTGGCATTTTGTAATGTAATATATCTATTTTTTCCTTTTAAATGTGCGCAGCCCTTGCCTATTAAACATGTAAACTGTGTATAAATGTTATGTTGAATTGTTAACGAGTGAAGTTCATCTGGTCCATTGTAAATATAGGGGTCTAATAATATAAATATAGTTATTTTATGAAATCAGCTTGGAGCGCTTGGCTTGAAAGTTCAGTGCAGTAAAAATCATTTGTTGCAATTTAAGTGTTTTGCATTTAGGTTTAGTTTGCATTGTGATTATTTAGATTCATATGAATTATATCGTATAATATATAATTAAACAAGTCTATATATTATATAAAAAAAAATCATATAGGAAATGTATATTTCAATGTTATGTTAAATATATATATATTATACATATTATAATATGCAATGAGTGATAGTAAAATTCACTTAGGCCTACAAATAATATAAATATGTTTTTGTCCCACTATAAATAAAAACAAAAATAAAAATCTTAACATGTGTGACAATTAAAAATAGTGTTTTAATGAAATAAAACACACTTTGTGACTTAATTTATACATCGAGAGTTTATTTATGTATTTAAAGTTCAGTGTTCTATTTTCTACCTTATGAAATACATAACCTCACAACTAAGCAGTATTTTAAGACTGTTTAAAAAATACGGTTTTGATTTTATTACAAATATTTTTATGACAGGATTTTATTAAAAGCACTAGAAATTAGAAAACTTATTATACCTAATACTGTAATCATAACAATTTAAGAGCAATTTTAATGTAATTGTTTTTGTGCCACCAATGAACCAAAAGTCATCAGTAAATTATATGTGTTAATTTTACTATTACTGTTGCTTTTTATGAATTGAGTAAATTATGCTGTATTAAATTAATATAACTAAGTTTTAAATCGCTGTAGGCTCCATCATCTTTACATTTAGCAATTTTTTTAAAATCTTTTAAGTAGTAATTTAGGGTCTCGGAAAATACCTTCTGACTTTTTAAAAATATGTGTCAACCAAAAGCCTACTAAGAAACTGAAAGTTTTGAAATGAAAACCCTGTTGAACAAAACATATTTTCAACAACTTCTCATGATTTAAAAAAAATAGTTGAAAATTAAACTTTGGTTTGTTTGCGAAAACTAAAAATAACGGTTACAAACATGTTTTCTCACTGATCACTTTAAAATTTTCTGTAATTTAAAATATCATTGTTAATACTGCACTTGAAATGTATTTTCATTTTGGTGTATTATCTTAATGCCCTTCATTATCATTTACTAAATGGCATAAAGGAAAGTTATTAAAAAACAAGAAAAAGTCTAATTTATCTTATAATATTACATAAAAATGAAGGCAGCTGCCCTTTAAAATAATAGAAAACAATAAATCTCAGTGTGTGTGTGTGTGTGTGTGTGTGTGTGTGTGTGTGTCTGTGTCTGCGTACGTGCGTGCGTGTGTGTGTGTGTGTGTGTGTGTGTGTGTGTGTGTGTGTGTGTGTGTGTGTGTGTGTGTGTAATATTTCCACTTTTTACTGAAGAAAATAATTAAATTTGAGAATTCTTAATTTTTCGTAACAATGGATTATGTAAAATAATTAAAAATCAAATAAAAATTGTCATGTAGAACTCCTAAATAACCACTCATAGCAACTTTGTAAAAGACTGGCACCATTTTGACAAGAATAATTAAATTCCAGGTGTCTTGCTGCCATTTTCTTCAGCATTAGGAATTTCCGATTGTTTTAGAGAACGTTTTTGTCTATAAAAAACAAAATTCACGTAGTGGGATTATATATTAGAAACATTTTGAATTGTCCCCAAAATTATTGTTTTGTAAACATACATTTTCATTAAAAAAAGATAAAACAAACACCACTATTGACATTAAAGAATCGCTTTAAATATTTTTTTTAAAGGCGTACTTAAATCTCATAGAGTAGGATATAGTTTGCATTTCAGTCTAAAGATCTTTCACAAAATTACTGCGCTTTTAGAAAATAAAATTATATTTTTAATGTAAACTAATTCATTTATACATATTCTCACAATCCAAAGTAAAATTATATAACGTCATTTTTTTGGTAACATAATCTTTCACTTATGAACATCATTAGTATTGTTTATTTTTTTTATTAAAATTATATATGTTTTAAGTTTTATACATTTTTAATATTTACTTAAAAATATTCTAAAACCTCATCTAAAATAAATTATTTTAATTTGTATTCATATTTCATTTCAAATTTACATTTAAACATCCATTTTGAAAAAAGTTGTGAATTTTACTTTTACAGTTTTATTCTTTAAAATTGAAGTTATAGAATTTTGATAGTAAAAAATAACTGTTAACTTGTTAGACCATTACGAAGGAAAACTAACCATAATCACTCATTAATATGTTTGTGCCTGTTTAAAGTATTATTCACTAATCACGTTTAATTAAATTTATGAATTTTCGCTTTTGGCTGATGTTGATACAGCATGTACAAATTTGCAGCAAGCAATACAACAATATATTAACAGCATTTGACATAAACTCCATTTTAATATATATTACTTTATTTTACTTGTTTGCCAGTTTCAATTTATTACACTTTTTAACTAAAACAACAGGTAAGTAATACACCATAGTAATTACATTGAACTCATTCTGAGTAAACTTTTAGGCCATTAAAAATATGAAAACCTAATGTATAAAATATTTCTTTCAGTATCTGCAGGTATGTTATACATTTATATATAATAATATTTTTTTTAACTGAAAGAAAGAAGACTTAATATTAAAAACATTTTTTTTAACATCAGAAATAGCATATTCTGCAAAATATTCTGCAAAATCTATTTCTTTCTTTAATAGTGTCTACACACAAATATTTGTGTTTTATAAAATGTTAATACTGTCAATATTATGCTTAATTTAAAAAAACACTTATGGTTTTGAAATATATTAATATCAACATTATTATTGCTCAATAGTATTTTTTTTTAATGTTTTATGATAGATAAGCTATATTTCTATAAAAGCAGGCTGTTGTATCACAATACACACAATAATAAAACTTTCTTCTTTCATCCGGATTACCCACTTTGGGGTACGCCAAATCAATTACTTTGATGTGCGTTAGCTGCCCTCCGCTGTATCCAATACTGCTTCATTCTATCCGAGGCTGCCTTCCTTCTTTCATCCGAGACTGCCCCGCCCCTTTTAGATGTTGGTTTTTCTTAGAACCTTAGGTTTTCATTATGTAAAAGTTTTCGCAGTTTAAGTACATCGTTAATCATCTCATCTGATATCGCCAGCTCAGTTAAGTCTTCCTGGACCCGCCTGAACCAATTACTCTTCGTTTTCCGATCTCTGAAGAAAGCAAAGATCCGCCTAGCAAGTCTACTGCTGTTCATCCTACTAATATGGCCATAAAAACTAAGTCGTCTTTTCCTCATGCTATCTGAGAGTCTCTCAATTTTGAGATACAGGTTTTTATTAGAAATCAATTTTACTTCATTATTTCTAAAGTTTTGGCCCAATATCTTCCTTATTAACTTTCTTTCCTTCTTCTCCAGGTTGTCCAGTAAACCCTTATTATTGAGTGTAAGAGTTTCAGATGCATATAAAGCCTCTGGTTTGATGACAGTTTTATAATGCTTAAGTTTGGCATTCCAGGATAACGATTTCTTGTTATACACCTCTTTGGTTAATTGAAAGGCCAATTCCATTTTACACATCCTGGATTCCAATGCTCTTTTTTCTAAGGCGTTCCAGCTGATCCATTCACCCAGATATTTGAAGTGGTCAACTCTCTCGATTTTATGACTACCGACTCCCAGATGTCGTGGTGCATTTTTAATATTCGTTAGTATTTTGGTTTTCTCAAATGAGATTCGGAGACCTACTTTAATGGCTTGCTTCTGCAACTCTTTAGTTTAAAATAATAAAACTTTATTATTTTAAAATTTAAAAATAAAATAACTTTAATGTTAATTGAAAAAGAAAAAAAAACAGTGTTCCAGTAGGTAACAATAAATGGCACCAAAAACTGCAGGATAACTCTTAATAATAATCAGCAGTAAAATATATCGGCTCAAATAGTTTCTTCAAATAACAACTGTGAAGGTATTTCAAAACATTGAATCAAAACATAAACTGGTTATATGTCATGGACTGGACTTCCTAGAACGTGGAGCAACCATAAACTCAGAAAGGTATTGCCAAACATTACGAAACTTAAGACGAGCTATCCAGAACAAGCGGAGAGGAAAACTGAGTGCAAAAGTGTTGTTTTTGCACGACAATGCCCGCCCTCACACGGCAAATCGAACAAAGACGTCTTGACGGCCTTCAAGTGGGAGATTTTCCCTCATCCACCCTACAGTCCGGACCTGGCACCTAGTGATTTCCACTTATTCCCGAAGATGAAGACTTGCCTTGCAACACAGCGCTGATGACGACGCAGATCTCCGCAGCGGGCGTGACTGACTGGCTGGCGTCACAGGCGGCGGAATTCTACGACACGGGAATTTCAAAGCTAGTTCACCGATATGACAAATGTCTAAATTTGTTTGGCGATTATGTCGAAAAATAGTATTTTAGTTCTTCTTTCAAATGTATATAATAAAATTTTTTTCCTGTACTTAGTTTTTTTTTTATCCAAAAACGTAATCTACTTTCTGAATAGCCCTCATAGTATCCTATGTGATTTTACTTTAGTTATGTGTTAAAATACCCATTAAAAGTAATAACTTTATGATAATATGCGATAGGTAAACTTAAACAAAAATGAACAAAGTCCTTAGAAAGACAATTTAAGAAGCTTCTACAATATCGTGAATACATCTAATTCAAAAATGGATTTTAATTAAGGTATTTAAGACCAATTTTTTACTTCTGTTGTTAATAGAGTCGTCAGTGTAAGGCACAAAACACAATATTATAAGACCAACAGACTTTATTATTGCAGTAAATATACTTTATTTTATCCAATGTGTTTTAGCTCCCTAAAGTGTTTATATTTCATATGAACATTGATAGATGAGTGGCTAAACTCAGTAGTGATATTAAATTTTAAAAAATTAATAATAATAAGATATATATATATTTTTTTTTTGTGTTTAACGTCCGACTATTGTGCACACTTGGGCTAATGCACACTTGGCCTAATATATATAATGTTAGGCCAAAAACTGATGAAATAAAAATAACATTTGTTAAACTTAATATTACATAGCTAAAGTTAGTTATTTTGTACCATTTTTTTAGGCGATTTTGTAAAGATAAACTACTTTGAAGTTATTTTTTAAATTTTTTTGGAAAGAATTGACTACAAAGTAAGTAACATATCATAATGGTACATCTTAAAAAAATATCATCAAAATCCAACTGATAATCAGTACTACCAATGTATAAATTTAATAAATTATGCATAAACCATTCATTGCACAACTTTCTCAAGTTGCTAGTTCATTCAGAACACCAGTTTTAAAAGCTCTAAAGGTAGTCAGGGTTTATTCTGTCTTGTTTTCATTATTTTTAAACCTTAAAATTCTTCTATTTACGAATTTGCTATACTGACATGAGTTGTATCTTTATATGATAAACGAATTTTGAAAAATATGACCTATTTTTTAGATTTATTTTTAATAGCTTCCAAACCTGATCTCTGAGGAATATTGTAACCCATATTATTTATCTTGGTATTGTTACACTACATCTGAGCAAAATTTAATGAAAAGAGTTAAGAGTTTAATCAGAGAAAATTTGATTTTTAAGTGTTTCGATCAAAAGATGGCTCAAAAAAATTTTTTTTTTTAAATTAAATATTGTTACGGTACAAAATACAAACAAAATTTCATCAAAATCATCAATTTGTTTAGTCTTCAGCATTATACACAGATACATAAACAGACAGATATCATAAGGGGACAGATATCTAAAAAAAGTGTATCTCAGGAAACCTAAAAATGGAAATATAGATCGAAATCTTAATATTAGTTATTTTAATGATCATAATAGTGTTCTTTTTTATATTTTGTCTAAGATAATATATATTTTACTTCACATAGTAAATTAATCCACACTTTTAATTTAAAAAAAATAAATATTTTTTTATTTTAGAGTTAAATAGTGTTTAAAAGTATTTAAAGTATACTATGCCACCGTAATTTTAAAATAAATTTAATGTCAGTAATGTAATAAATATTTTAGTTTGTAACACACACACACACACACACACACACACACACACACACACACACACACACACACACACTCACTCACTTATTTATTCACAATAATACAATAATTAAAGTTCAAGCCATGTTAATAGACAGAGTTGCAACATTTAGGCTCCGTGAATATAAGGCTGACAATGCACAATATTTTTATAATTATTTTATGATATGAGAAACAAAGAATTTTTACTTCAAAGGTATGTCAAAGGTATTTAAAAAATATTTACAATGCCTGCCATAATTTAAATATAAGTTTAATGAAATATTGAATATATAACTAATTTGCTTGTTTAAAAAAATATATCTGCATTTTATTTATATCTGCAACAGTTATTAAAGCTTAAACTGAAGTAGTTAGAATTTAAGTTGCAAGCATTTGGAAGGATTTATGTTAGTGGAAATGGCTAACATTCTTCAATACTGTTTTTTGTCAAATTATTTTATAGTGTGAGAATGTTGTTTAATACAGTGCAACTCTAATTAGTAGTGATCTGAGGATATCCAAACATCTAAACACATGAATACATTTTGCATTATTAGACCTAAAAATTATTATTAATTTTATATCTGATTAGTTGGCTTTATGGTCTCCAATACTATGTATGCATATGGTATTGTGAGATATTGAACCAGGAGCAGAATGAGAGGATATAGAATGTATATATATATATATATATATATATATATATATATATATATATATATATTTATTTATTATTATTATTTACGTATAGACCCTGTTGGATTACGCAAAGCACTCCGACTCATGTCTTGTTCCTTCTAATCCTCCACACCTAATCCCTCATCCTGTCCCCATGGATCCTCTTCCACTCCCCCGTCCATTTTACCCCAGCTCTCTTTGGGATTTCATTTTCTAGGACCTTCCAACCAAGCATCTTTCTCCTGTATGCGTGCCTGTCTTCAACGTCTGTTGAGTCTTATATATATATATATATATATATATATATATATATATATATATATTCTAATCCCAGGAATCAGATGTTAGTGGTAGCAAAAAAATCATAATACATTTAAAGTTTTTATTCACATTGCACTTTAAGTTATGATAGCTCTGTAAGTGAAAAAGGATTTGCAAAACCGCATATTAAATATATCCTTTAGGATTTAGAGTTGCACTTTAAAGATTTAATTAGTTTTAATTTACTATTATAGTTGCAAAAAGATGTGAATTAGTTAATTAGGTGCCTAATGAATTCCGATTCAAAGTGCAAAGAAGCTGCATTTCAGTAAAAAGTTATGAATGTATGATGTTTGAAACTGCATTTTGACTTTGAGATGCCTGACTTAAGCGAAGAAAATGCAAGTAAGGTAAGGATATGTGACTGTAGATCTGTAGTGCATGCATAGAAACACATTTTACATTTTTTTACAAATGCTACTTGCTCTGAACAACTTCATTACAGCCATCTACTTACATAACTTTAATACATTACAGCATGCCATTACTAATTTACATAATACTTTACTGTTTTTTAAAATATACAATTAATTAATTTATCATTTCTATTTAGTATATATATAATTATTATTATTATTTGGGTCGGTCCTTGATGTAAGCAAAATATGCAGCAGTGTACTGCTGGAGATGAGGACACAATGAAGATGTCTTTTTGCCAATTTACCCCTGAACTTTATATTTCTATTATTTCAAATCTGTTATACTTATCTGAGTTATGTATTTCATACACTGACAAAATCTGTCTAAAATTGTATGAACATTTTTGGGGAAATAAAGGTAGATTTTTCATTTTTTTTAAATAGTCCCTTAACTGCCTTTTTTATCTATATAGACCCTTATTCTCTTTATTTGTTTCACCCAACTTAGGGGTACACTAAATCAATCACTTTTTAATGTTCTATGCCTTCCTCGTAGCCCAGTATTGCTTCATTCATTGTGATCTTGCTTTTCTTTATTCGTCAGAGATTTGGATCGTTCCCTTGGATTTGACTTTGCCTTGGAACCGTTGCTTCTTATCCTTGGTTATTGTTTTGGCTGTTCTGTCCATGAGCATAGTGTCAGTGATTTGTAGTTCTGTTATGTCTTTCTCTGTTTCTCTAAACCAAAGTGGTTTGGCTCTTCTATTGCGAAAGTAGTCAAATATTTTTTTGGTTAGTCTATTTTTGTCCATTCGGAGGATGTGCCCATAAAAATCAATTCTTCTTTTTCTTATTGTGTCTGATAGTGTTTCAGTTTTTTTGTAAAGAGTTTCATTACTGATGTGGAGTAATTGGTTGTTACGGAATTTGGGGCCTAAGATTTTTCGTAATATCTTTCTTTCTTTGATCTCCAGCCTTCCAAGCGGGCCCTGGGTTGTGAGAGATAATGTTTCAGCTGCATATAAGGCTTCTGGTTTAATTACTGTATGATAATGCCTTATCTTTGTATTCCAGGAGAGGGACTTCATGTTGTATGTGTCCTTGACAAGTTGGAAGGCTAATTCAACTTTATTTCTCCTAGATTCCATAGCTTTTTTCTCTAGGGCGTTCCAGCTGATCCATTCCCCAAGATATTTGAATTCTTTCACTATCTCAATGTATTGTTCTCCCACTTGAAGCTTTTTTATAGACCCTTATTATTATTGTGAAGATAAAATTTTTTACTACCACAATATTTCCTTTTTGCTTCAAATAGTGTGAAAGTAAAATGTAATAATTTCACCATTTATTAGAACAATACAAGACGCTTTGTTCATAAATGTCTATACTAAGTATAAAAAATTTTAGTGATCATTAAAAATCAATCGATATTTTGTTCAGGTACATTTTCACTTTGATGGCTTTCTTTGTGTTTATGTGTACATTACTGAAGGATTGAACTAATTGATTGATTCTGATGAATTTGTCGTAAAGGTTTTCCAATATATCAGGACCAATTTTCATTTTTTTTTATTCATAAACCACTTTTGTGGTAAAAAGACGTTAAAAATTAGATTTTTCCCAAAATTGTGACTACGGTTAAACACCTCAAATCCGAACCCCAGAAATCCGAAATCCTGTCAAATTGGAACGTACTTAAAAAATCATGAATTTAATCATACAAATTTCATTTTTCTACGTTTTAACACTTTTTTATCCTAACACTTATTAAACTTTATAACCAGAAACTTTGTAACCAAAACTAACGAATGTTCATGTATTAAATATTAGCAACAGGCACGCGCAGAACAACAAAGTGACTACAGTGAACACACTGCTGCTGGAGAAGTACAGTACTGTACTGTATCAACACATTTATTGTATTATCCAATCAATGTCCACCTGCTTTGCCTGCCTGTCTGTCAAGGTCATTACTTCTTTTCTGACCACTACACCATCCTGTATCCCTCAATTGGATGTTCACTCTAAGATATTAATGAATGGTTAAGACTATTTTTTGGATAATCAAAACAAATTAAAATCCAAACAGGCTACAGTCCCCATTAGTTTGGATTTGAGTGGTTTACCTGCATTACTAATTATATTTTGCTCAAATGTAGTTTACAATAACCCAAACAAAATTTTTGAGTTGTTTCATTTTCATATTCCAAATTTTTAGACCCCATGTTAGAGTGCTGTATTATTAAAATACTCTAGGAAAATGTCAAGGACCGGCCCTGAATATTAGATTAATACTGAAAAGATAATACAGATTATATATATATATATATATATATATATATATATATATATATATATATATATATATATATATGAGTATATATGTATATTGAAGATAATTTATAACTACATGGTTCTACTTCACACATTTACACAATAATTTGAATGATTGCTGTTGTTGTTTTTAATGTAAGTGGCTATATGTATCATTGCTGATGGCCATATCAGTCCATACTGTACTAATTCAGAACACTTATTGAGAAAGTCAGATCAATGTGGAATTGATCTTTGTAACTTTAGTCTAAGAAGTAACTCATTTGTGTGGTGTTATTCGTATTAATTCTCCAAAATTAATATTTTTTTAAATGTGCACTATCTATATCTCATGTTATATATCACAACATTACACCTTTTTATGTTGGTATTTTTTCATAATTATAACTATCTAAAAGCATGATTGCTCTAACTTTGAAGAACAACAATTTGTTGTCCTTGAATTACGAAAGCATATAAATTGTTACGTTATTTATTAAAAATATACTTAAAAATAAAAATGTCTTAAACTTGCAAGTTTCATAAAACACATAGTAATAAGAAAGTGTCTGCATTAAAAGAAATGTTGATGGCCATTTTTGAAAACAGGAGAATTGTTTTGAGAAGAAACATTGTTCTGACTGTCAAAATTGTATCTGGCATCTTCAAGGTGGTTCTCTCTCCAAGTCTGAAGTCAAAGGGAAGGAAGCTTTCACTTGCTAGCTTCTTATAGAACCTGTATATAATGCAAATAGAAAGTGGGCTGGCTTTAGTTGACATAGAACGGCCGATCATTAATGCACATAAGCCCAACTGATTAGGTTTAGTAAGATTGAAAATGGCTCTAGCACTATTTCACTCAGTTGAAACACAATTGAGGGCAGTTCTCCAAACTGCAGATATATTATGGGCATCGTTCCTTGATTTTCTATTTCAATGGCCTCTCTAACAATCCTGGTATTATAAATTTTCACACTAGCTATCTATCTGCCTGTCTCAAAGCCTATGGTGAGTCAGTTTCTCTCTGATGTTAGCAGAAAGCAAAGATCTGTTGTTGATTTTTAATCACATATTTACGTTCCTTAATTTTAACTGAGATACATCTATTAATTTGCCCTATATAACTATAAGCGATTATCTCACAAAATGCTATACAATTTTCTTCAATCTATTGGGTTGTCAAGAAACCATGACCCTTTAGGGTTGTCAATAGTGAAATGGGGCTTTGAAAGTTATATTTTCGAAAAAATTTGTAGATTTTATCTGTAGCTTCCTGTGTAAGATAGATGAAGTTTAGGTTCCTTCTTTTCAAGTTTGTCATCCCTAAATGATGGGTTCTTTAAGGAACGGATAGCATTGTTTATAACATAGTTGTAAATCTTTTCCTGAACATTTCTGTCAGAATGATGTTTTCCTGGTCTTTAGATTTTGAGACAGGCAGATAGATAGCTAATGTGGAAATAATAAGACCAGGATTGTTAGAGAGGCAATTGAATAGAGAGACAAGGTGAAATAAACAGGAGGGACGGCACCCATAATTTATCTGCAATTTGGAGGACTTAATTGTGATCAAACGGAGTGCAATCATGTTAGAATCATTGTCAATCTTACTGAACCTAGTCAGCTAGGATAACATGTGAGTGGCAGGATGATCTAAGTCAACTAAACCCAACCTTTATTCTATTAGGGTTATACAGTGGTTATTTAAGAAGCTATCAGGTGAAAGCTTCCTTGAATTTACCTTCAGACTTGAAACGAGAACTACCTTGATACGATATAATTTTGGTAAAACATCAGAAAAATGTTTCTCTTCGATACAGTTGTTAAACAGATCTATACTGGATTTCAAAGTAATATATATATATATATATATATATATATATATATATATATATATATATATATATATATATACATATTGTATTTTAAAAATTGACCTTGTAAATAATTCCATAAACTCTTAAAAATACTTTTTCATAAAATAAGTTTTAAAAATTTATTATATGGAGCTAGTTTTATCAAGTAATTTCAAGGTTCAGTCTCCCATTAAACCCAAAAACGTAAAGATTTATTATTATTATTTTATTTTATTTACTTTGTTTATTTAAAAAGTTGAACTATAATGTTAAAATATTTGAAAATATTAAAAACCTTTGTCACTAAATATTGATCATAAAATTGGAGATTTATTACTACTGAAATTGTTTTTTGAAATATTTTTGTTTGCAAATTTCATACTTTAATTGATGTACTCTCATCACATCAAATGAATGTTGCTTATATACATTATTGTAAACAAACTGTGGTACAGAAGTTGTGTTTGAAATTTTCTGTACCATTAACAATGGGTTTAATTAAAAAAGTTTGTTTTATAAATAATACATATGATGGAATATGTATTCCATATGATGGGAACGGAAGAGAAATATAAAAAGTGGAATAGGATTGGGTTACAAAAAGAAGAATCTCAGAATTAGCTGTATTGCATTTGCAGATGATATGGCCTTGTTTGCTGAAACAATGGAGAAAGCAAGGGAGCCGATTCTTGAATTAAACAAACAAGCAGCTAAAATAGGTCTAAACATATCTTTTGAAAAGACCAAAATCATGACAAACAACAAATACCCAAATAAATACCTTAAAATCCAAGAACAGAAAATAGAAATTGTAAAAGAGTTCAAATATCTTGGTGAATGGATTAGTTGGAATGCAGATGAAGGCAAGGCAATGGAATCCAGGAAAAACAAACTTGAATTGGCCTTCCAATTGACGAAAGAAACATACAATAAGAAATCCCTTTCATGGGGGTCCAAAATTAAACATTATAAAACAGTGATCAAGCTGGAAGCACTGTACGCAGCAGAAACATTAACCATGAATCGCATAGGCCAGATAGAAAAGCTTGAAATAACGGAAAGGAAAATCTTAAGAAAAATTATAGGAACAAAATTTCAGGATAATAAGGTAGTATATATAAGAAATGAAGCTCTCTACAAGAAAATTGAAAAACTGTCAGATACTATGATAAAAAGGAGAATAAATTTTTACGGCCATCTTCTTAGAATGAACTCCAATAGATTAACGAAACAAGTGTTTGATTTTTTCCATAATCGTAAAACAAAACCGAACTGGTTTAAAGAAATTGAAAAGGACCTAATAGAATTAAAAATTACAGAAAATTCACTGCTTGACCAAACTGCTAAGATAATTACCAAAGACGAAAGAATAAGATTCCAAGATAAAACCAAAATAAAACCTAAACCTATCATTTCAGAAGAGGAGAGGAAAAGAAGATCAGAAAGAATGAAGAGCTACTGGGAACAAAGAAAAGTGCAGCGCGCAAGAAATGATTAATTCAGCGTACCCCAAAGAGGGTGAAACGAAAATAAGAAGAATACATATGATTCAAAAACATAAATTTATTAATATATTAATACCTGAGCATAAACAGATGACATATATTAAAAAAAAATAATCTCTTGAAAGTAAGGTATATTATGTACACAGAAATGCTAAGAATGAAGTTTTAATCAACTAATAATAAAGAAACCGTTATCTACAAACTAAATTATTAATCTAATTATTTAAAATGTAATAAAGTAAAAATCAAATACAATTAATAATTTACATTAAAATTACATCATTTTATTTTATAGTTAATAACTAATTGAAGTTTGTTTTAAAAAGACAGCTGTTTTGAACTATTAATTTATGGCCTACCCTAAGTAATGTTTAAATAGAGAAAATAAAATGTTGATAAAATAAAATTTAAAAAACAGTCTTGCAACTTTCAATAACGTTACAGGTTTTTATGTATATGGTTGCTTCACTGAAATATAGTAAAATTTTAAAAATTAAAATTAATATTACTATTATAATAGAAAAAAGATTATAATAACAATAATTTTTTTCCTAAATTTGCCACTGAACCCTGATAAAATTTTATATACCATAGCAATTAAAATGACCTATGGATTTGTTTTTATCATTTTTTAACAAATAGTGGTTGAACACATTTTACTCTTAATTTAAAATTATTGATTTTATTTATTTATTATTTTATTACTGGCTATTATTTCTTTAAAAAAAGAAGAGAAAATCTTTTGTTCTGTTTTTAGAGAAATCTTAATTACTCTTTTTCTTCTAAAATTTTCCATCATTAGTATTCGGCTCAAAATGAATTTGAAAATGATGTTTACTTTCTTTTTATAAAACAAAAATACACACACTTATAAATTTATAATTGTATGATTATTGTATAATTGTAGCAGTAGTGCAAAAACAGTGCATTCAAAATTTACAAAATGATTTAAAATCCAAACAAGTAAATAACTTGAGTGTCATTAAATTTAACATGTTAATTAATTAAAAATATTTTTTTAGCTAAATTCATGCCTGAGAAACCAGAACACCAGAATCAACAAGTTATCATGATGGCACCACCTCCTCAACAGACAATTCCAGCGCAGCCAGCCGCAGCAAATCCTCCACCTGCATCACCAAAGTAAACAAATTATAATAACAAATAATTAACAAAAACAATTTGGACTTTGTTAAATTAATTTAATTTAAATTACAAAATAAAATGTAATTTAAATGTTGGTTATTATGTCATTAAAATTTTATTTTGTAAAGCAAGTAATCTTTGACAAAAATATTTTGTTTACATTATTATAAATTTGACTTGTACAAAATGAAATTAATTATATTTTTTTCTAGTGTAATTATTTATAATACAATAGGTATTTATAACTGAACTTAATTCAACTGAAGCTAGTTACAACAGAATTATCTATGTATAAAATGTACGAATACTAGATTAGAGCCAGTGTTAAAAGTTAAGTGTGCATTGTTGTTTTTCTCATTTATGTATGTATTAAAATACCTTTAAAAAATTAACTTGTACAATAAAAATATTTGAGCATAACTTATAAACCGCACTTAAATTATTGTAACCAGATAATAATATGAAATTAATTTCTAAAAATGGTTATTCGTTATGTTTTTGTATAAATAATTTTTGTAAATCAATTAACTAAAAAAAAATATAGTAATTGTATGAAGTTTTCCTTTCTCACAGTAAGATTCTGTAGACAACGCATATCGCATTGTATTAGATAGTTGAATTATTTGTAGGTTAATTATATTGTCAGATTATTTGAAAAGTATTAAATTAACTTTGACGATAAATTTTGTGTTTTGTTTCTATTGCTCCATTCTACAAATCAGTGGAACATTATTTCTTTTATATCTGAATTGTTTTTATTTAATGTTTTTTAAAATATTGATAGGAAATACTACTATTTTTAACAAAAATGAGCTATTCTACTGGACGTCATAGTAAAACTCAGACCTGACCTGGGACCGTGAAATGAGCGCTGACTTTAATCTACAAATCACGCCATCAATTTTTGAAAGGTCATTAACATTAATTATGAGTGATAGTATGATCAAATTTTTAATTTTGGTCCAGCCATTTGATTTAAACTTGGCACAAAAATTAATTTCGGTATTTGCTTAGACAAGATTGTTACCCAGCAAAACCTGTTTAACAGTTTCAAAATGGTGAATTCAAATCTTAAAAAGTGCACACAGTAATTTTTTTACCCTGTAATGTTTTTTCCCATTATTTCAATCAGATGTTGCATGCTGCAATTATCTATTAATAAATTTACTTCAAAAAATTACACTTGATTAGATTGTTTAATAGAGTTTAGTAAAAATATCCATTTATCATTTAATTAAATATAGAAATAAATAAATAATTTTATTTGTTGAATTAGTTGATTTGAATGTTATTTTTAAATAACAGTAATGAAAAATAATATGCTTTAAAAAGTCTTACGAAACAAGATAGTTAAAGACATTATGACTACGGAAGATAACGTAGTATTATACACAGGCAGTTCTTGTACTGTTGAAAATGTAGTCACAAAAATCTATAAAATATCAAACAAGGTGGAGTTAGCATCACTTTAGGGAAGTTTCCATTAGTTTTTCAGGCAGAAATGTGGGCTATACTGGATTGTGTACAATTGTGCCTAACTAAAGTGATTGTAAATGAGCACTTCACAGTTAGGACAGACAGCCAGCTTGTTACCAAGGGTTTAAGTAAACAAATACAACTCCAAGTCAGTGTGGGAATGGCACCAGACGTTGATTACGCTGCTCTTGACCTTAAATCAGGTGAAGGTCACAGAGGCTAAGAGGGAAATGACAAGACTGAAAAACTAACAAAATAAGGGACCAGTACTCCGTTCACTGTCCAGAACCGGCTTTCAAAATTAGTAAAACCACTGCCAGGTTAAAACTGAAAATTTGGGTTGAGGGAGATACAATTAACCATTAAAAAGTTAAGCCATAATGTAAGCTCTATTAGTCACTTTATATTTTTTTTTTTTTTTTTTTTTGGTGTTTAACGTCCAACTATTGTGCACGCTTGGGCTAATGCAGACGATGGGATGATTTATAGCGTATGAAAATGCCAAGCCCTGGCCGGGAATCGAACCCAGATCCTCGGTGTGAAAGCCCAGTATGCTATCAACTAGGCTCCCGAGGCGGCTAAGTCAAACTTATACAGTCATTTTATAAGCCCATCATAAACTCTCATGACAAGTCTCCTCCCAAAGTAGAGACAACCTGAGAAAAATCTTGATAATAAGCATTAAAATACAATGAACTGTTATAAAAAGCCTTTAATAAAAGAAAACATTTAAATACAGGTAAAGGACACCTGAAATGAAGATTGTGCAACGAGGTCACTGCAAGCATAACATCTGCTTTTAAAATGCAAAGTACTGGAACAGGAAAGACTGATGATCTTTGGCCCTTCATGAACTTTCACAGAAGTTAGAAACCTAGTGAACCAAGTTCTAAGACTCACAAAAGACTTATGTTCAAAGACTTAAACTGGATTGTTTAGGGCCTAGGAAGTGCACAAACAGCATAAAGGCTGAGTTACCCAGGGGGTAATCTACTTCAACTATAATAAAAATATTTAAATAATATTTATTTTACTACAGGTATGGTATATTGAGGTATGGTACTACAGGTATGATACTCATGCATTAGTATATAAAAATTAATTAATTTATAAATCTTAAAACTCAAGATAAGTTGGTAGTATCATACTAAATTTACTTTATCAAATCCTTATTTAAGATTTTATTAACTCTTAGCACTCGCTTAGAGCCTTTAAGAGTGTTCCTCTTAGGACATGAAAGACCCAACACAAAATCTGATAATGGCCAACACAAAATCCCATGAACCACGGTGAACCCAAAATTGTATGATCACTGTGAATGGCCAAGTAAGCCATTGTCTGTTTAAATGTTTTGTTTTCTTTGTACAGTGATGGAACTTGGAAGTGAACTAAAACAACAATATCTATATACTTTTCAGATTTTGTAAACATATATTTTATCATGCTACTTCTGAGAGTTTTAAATGAGCTCAAATTTAATCTGTCAGTGTAATACGCACCAAGCAGTTTTTTGCTCAAATATAAAGATTCATAAAAGTTAACATATGAAATATTTTAATTTAAAAACTACAGTTCAACATAGTACATTCATAATGACCTGAAAGAACAAAAATATTATTTATGTGTTCATAGAAAAGCTTACTTTAAATATGCATTAGTTTTTTCATTTAAATGTTTATAAATGTTGACTTTATATAAATAAAACAATTCCAACCAATTCCAAACCAAAATCATAACAAACAACAAATACCCAAATAAATACCTTAAAATCCAAGAACAGAAAATAGAAATTGTAAAAGAGTTCAAATATCTTGGTGAATGGATTAGTTGGAATGCAGATGAGGGCAAGGCAATGGAATCCAGGAGAAACAAACTTGAATTGGCCTTCCAATTGACGAAAGAAACATACAATAAGAAATCCCTTTCATGGGGGTCCAAAATTAAACATTATAAAACAGTGATCAAGCCGGAAGCACTGTACGCAGCAGAAACATTAACCATGAATCGCATAGGCCAGATAGAAAAGCTTGAAATAACGGAAAGGAAAATCTTAAGAAAAATTATAGGAATAAAATTTCAGGATAATAAGGTAGTATATATAAGAAATGAAGCTCTCTATAAGAAAATTGAAAAACTGTCAGATACTATGAGAAAAAGGAGAATAAATTTTTACGGCCATCTTCTTAGAATGAACTCCAATAGATTGACGAAACAGGTGTTTGATTTTTTCCATAATCGTAAAACAAAACCGAACTGGTTTAAAGAAATTGAAAAAGACCTAATAGAATTAAAAATTACAGAAAATTTACTGCTTGACCAAACTGCTAAGATAATTACCAAGGACGAAAGAATAAGATTCCAAGATAAAACCAAAATAAGACCTAAACCTGTCATTTCGGAAGAGGAGAGGAAAAGAAGATCGGAAAGAATGAAGAGCTACTGGGAACAAAGAAAAGTACAGCGCGCAAGAAATGATTGATTCAGCGTACCCCAAAGAGGGTGAAATGAAAAGAAGAAGAAAACAATTCCAAGTCAGTGAAAACTGGCTGTGAAAATGGCAGCCGAGTTAATTGTTACCGACTACCAATCAGCCATTCAACCTGGCGGAACTTAGCAGGAAATTAATTCAAGCAGAAAATTAATAAATAATACAATTAGTTTGTATGTAGGGGTTGGCCGCTTATAGTGGGCCTTGCGAGTGCAAAGGATTAATGATTCAATTATTATTTACAAGATCAAATGCTATAAGTAATTTTTTAAAGTCTAACTTGATCACTTAAATGGTACAAATCAATTATGCCAGTTAACACAATTTTGATTAATTGCAAAACGGCTTGAATATTAAATTAATATGTTATAGTCTTAATGAACTAAAAAAAATATAACTTTATTTTAGAAAAAAATTAAAAAATCTCTTGTTAAAGACTTACTGATCCAACAGTAAATTTGTTTCAACACAAACAAAATTAGTTAAAATGCAATACATTTTTCTATGCCATTGCTTGAAATGATAATATCTTAACAACACTTGTAACAATGATCATTATAAACAAAATTAATGCTATTTCTTTTTGATAAACAAATATTTCCATTTATGATATAAAAGTTATGAACACAGAACAAAATCTTCATTACAAATTTCAATCCAACACTAACTATCAAAGTAAGACCTCTAAAGGTCATCTCTTAATCATTCCAATTTAAGAGATAAATATTTGTAGAAATGATATAGGCTACCAAACAAATAACTTATTCATATTATGACTCAAGACTGCTAAGTAGTTGGTTCTTAAAATGATTGTTGTACTTAGAAGAGTGTGTATAGGTGCTTCTTACCATGGAAAATTACTCCTGAAAAATTTTCAAAGTAAGTATAGGTTATTTAAGTCAATAATAATAAATATTTTATATGTTGTTCGTATTTTAGTAAATTATATTAACTGTAAATAAAATAAGAATCAAGTTAACGTAAATTACAAAATTTACTCAAAACCATATACAATATTGATATTTTTAATAAGATAAAATTTCACAATCGTAAATTATTTGCCATGTTTTGAACATAAACAAAAATAATGGTATTTGTGTGTTTGAGGTTAAATAATGTGTGAAAATGACTGAAGTTTGTTACAAAAACATATATTATTTCACACTACTGTATTTCTAAATTAAAGGAACAAAAAGTAAACATTATTTTTCTGAAGCGATAAATATATAAATAAAGATAACACTTTTCTTTATATTTTTCTAAAGAAAAAAACTGAATCCCATAGAAAATTGTATTTCTGAAATTTTTTAAAATAAAATAATTGTAAAAGAAGACCAAGAACAAAATTTAATTCTTTTAAAAAAGATATATTTAGTGTTTTTTTACAAATAATAAGAAATTATTGGTTTTGTATACTAGACTAAAAAAAATCTTTTTGTGCTTTGTAGTAAGATGTACATTAATGTAGTACAAATATAATGTTTAAAATTTTCTTTCTTTGCTAAAATCAAAAGTGAAAAATTATTATTATTTTTTTTAATACTACACTTTATTGAAGGCAATCAGTAGATTGGGTTATTAAAGAATGATATCTTTTTTGGCCAGTCAAGAGAGAAGGAGTGAGAGAGAGAGAGAGAGAGAGAGAGAGAGAGAGAGAGAGATTTGCCTTTTGTGGGTTATAGTCAGTTATAAGGGGAGATCTAATAAGTAAGAAGAAATTGTGTAATATATTATTAAGTGAACCTGTATTGACATGTGTATAAAGGACAATTATTTTTGCAACCCATCTTTACTTATCTTTTAGTAACTATGGCCAAATAATGTGTTTAATGGTTCTATTTAGAAGTTTGTTTACTCTGTAATGTTTACTCTGTAATACTATAATACTCAAGCAGTGTCAGAATGATTTTTTAAATGACTTTATATTTACCATATAATTTTTGGTGTTATTACAATATTTATTTATTATTTATTCAATTATATATTGGGTATTAGATGTGTACCCATGCTTTGCTTGGGTAA
Organism: Callitettix versicolor; assembly: GCA_022606455.1. Classification (NCBI taxonomy): domain Eukaryota; kingdom Metazoa; phylum Arthropoda; class Insecta; order Hemiptera; family Cercopidae; genus Callitettix; species Callitettix versicolor. Next base: position 7,467,266 of record CM040184.1, read on the forward strand.
TTATCAGAAAATAGTAACTACAGTTTATTATTTTGAAAGTTGATTTAGAAATTTGGTTTTTATGTAATCTAAGTAACCTTGTATGTTTCGGAGATAAGCTTTTGTTATTAAAAAGTAAATTATTGCTATTGATAAAATACAATAATTTTTCAATATCAGGAATTTTTTGTACCTGTTAAGTTGTTTCAAATAGGTGAATGAAAATTTGAATTTTGAAAAATTTGAAAATTTTAGTAGCCTAAAACTACTAAAGTATCACAAATAAAGTGTTTTTCATTGAAATCTGTCAAGCCTTGTCTCATTGAAAAACTGAAATTTAGGTCCTTAAACTTAATGGACAAATTAATTAGGCATTTTGATGTATATAACTTTTTCAAATAAATGTATAACAAATTGAGATTGCATTGTTATCCCTTAACGCAGCTGCAATCTCAAATTGCAATTGTTATGACGCAGCTTCACATAACAAGAAAAACAGTTTCATCAAAATGTATGAAGCAATTTTCCTGTGTAAAATATAACAAAACTGAGATTTGTATGTTCTAGAAAGAAGCTTTTTTAAACTTCTTAAAAGAAGATTTTTGAAAACCCAGGTTTATTGCACATCTTCATTATAAGAGGATCTGCAATGTGAAATTTAAACTTTGTAGGCCTTGTTCTTGAGATACAGTGATCAGTGAGTGACTTCCGCTTAAATACACTTATAGGTATCTACAAATTCTTTATTTCATACACAGTTCTGTTTCTCAAAATGTTTTATTTGGTGTCATTAAATATATGATAACTAATATGTTCTTATAAATATTCCAATTTAATAACCTATATATAAGACTTTAGTTCATTATGTGTTGCGCCAAGAAAAGCAAATATATTATAATACTTTAATTTATATGATAGATACTATAAGAACAAATTGTAGAAACCATGTGATTACACCCACCTCAGTACCTGTAAATTTGTTGCTTGCAGACTTAAAACACCTAAAACTCCGCCTGATCCGAGATCATATGTCCTTAGCCATTCCTAAGGAAAACATACACCTTTACTATCACCTACCCATTTCTGGCCATGCATCATTACACCCCACTCCATCCTGACAACAGTAAAAGTGCCGATTCAGCATCGATCCACGACATGGCAGCTCTTTCATTACCTTCCAGTACCCTTACGTTGGGAGAACCACACCTGCATACTCTCGCACACCCCGACAATCGTTGCCACGGACGGGACAAGTGTCAGAACGATATCTGGAAAGCAACTGGATATTTGTCAACCTGGAAGCACGGGACTATGTTTCTTACCTCGACACAGGATATCGGGGTCGATATCTGAAGGGTGCGCGGTACAATTAATGAGAGGGGGAGATCTGCATGCTATAGCACAACAATGCACTTTTCACTGCACTCCCAGTGGCAAGAACCCCATAATCACGGAGATAACTGGGGATCTTTTTGCCATCACAAATCCTACACCCAACACCCACATAGTCTGTAACGGCACGAAACCCACTCCTATTTCACAGCATGATGTCCCAGGAACGATTGAAGTAAAAATTCCTTGTCATTGTTCCTTACAAGAAGGTGATACTATCTTGATAGAGAAACAGTTCCCATGTGACAGTAGAACATCCTTAGACCTCAACATAAACCACATTGTTCCCATTTCCTGGACCACACTGACATCCCTAGTAATCAAACCATTTGTATCACAAGACCATCCTAAGTTCCTGAAAGTAGCACATATCCTGGATAAGAACTGGACTTTAACTACCCCAGCTATGTTTATCCATAACCACATAGAAGGGGATGCCTTAAACGCAGTTGTAAGTACAACATTTAATGAGAAATCAACAAAGCCTAATCATAATTCTTTTGATTTTAATACATGAAGTATTATATAATTATTAGCTTTATTATTTATAACTTCTTTTCCTTTCTTAACCCTAGAATGAACGGGCAAAAAAAAGTTACGTAAGTGGACGGGCTGGGTCTGACAGACCCAAAAATTAAAAAATCTACAAATAATTTCAAATTATTTTTAATGATCAAAAAATGTTTTTATATGAAACCTTGAAGTGTTTTTAGTAGTATAATACTATTTTAAGAAAATAATATTGCACACAAATAATGGTATAAAAAAACTAAGTAATCTTGTACATTTTTCACAAAAAAATACATGATTTTTTAAAAATAACATTAATAAAGTAAGAATCTTTAAATTTTGATTGGGTTTGATTTTACCTAGTATATAAAAAATGATTTTAAGGAAAAAATATTAAGAATTAATTAAAATACAAAAATAATATGTTTTTGGAGACAACAAATAACTTAATTTTTACAGCAATCGCTACACATTTCACTATGATTAAGACATAACCAAATTTTACACTCTTTGCAAAAGTATTTTGTTTTGCTGTCTTTACACATGGAGCATCTTCCATACTTTCTTGGAGCAGGGTCCTCTTTAGGTTGCGCCTCATATCCAGAAAATTTAGTTGCTATTGGCCGAATCTCTCGTGGGAGGTTGTTTTGCTGAGCTCGCATGGTCAAGTAGGGTTGCAGCATCTGTTTTGACAAGTTCTTGTCAACAACAAAAGCACTGCGCTTATACTTGTTTAAACTTGTCAATAGTATTAAAATGAACAAAAGTAAAAATTAAAAACAGTCCTAAAACACAAATCCTGCTGTCAGAAAAAGTAACGTAAGCGGACTGGCTGGGTCTGACAGACCCACAAGATATTCAAACACGTGACAACTGACGACTAAGAGCTGAATTGACAAACATGCAACAGTAGCGCATTCTGTAGACTCTTTTAGGAAGGTACAGAGAGAGATAACAGTCTGCAACTCCAATGACCTTGAATGTAATGTAATTTAAAAACGTCTGGGTCTCACAGATCCAACCTGTCCATTCTAGGGTTAAAAGAGTTAGATAAAACAAATGATTCAGACTGCTGACTATCTTTCTAGAAGAAACAGATGTTTCTAATAGAGTATACTCGCTCAAGGTGATGTCAGCTGTCACGGTAGAATGTCTGAAATGAGTGTGATGATAAGCAAACTCCAGTCATATTTGCTTCACACCCTTCAAAAGAAAGGACCTCTAAGTGCTTGTCGTTAAACTATTTCGAAATAATTATTTCAAAATATTTGTTCTCTCAAAATTATAAACCCACTTATTAGTGCATTTAAATTCAGATTTCTCTACTGAACGGTTTCATGCATTTTTAATGTAACAATCAGTTTGTTAGGACAGCCAAATCTGAAGTATTTTTGCTGAGTCATATGTCAGGTAGTGCAAACAATGTTGTTTTCCTTCTTATAAGTTATTTGTTATTCTTTTTATTACCATCTGAATTTAAACACCAGGCAGGAGTGGCAATGGCTTACTTAAAATTTTTAAATACAGCTTTTACTTCAATCCAGTATAATACAACAGCACAAAAACAAATTGGAAAGGAAAAAGGAATAAATAAGAAAGAATCTGTTACCACCACATAATGGTGCATATTCGTTTGACAAAATTTATTTTGTTTCAGATTTTACACATTTCTGCATATCAACTCTTATGCGAGCGATCTTTTAAAGAGTGGTCATTTTCAAATAGAAGATCCCTTTTATTTATATGTCTTTTAATATCACATATCTCCTATACAAACTTTTCTAAATAGAATCTTATGTATTCAGAGATATATAGCAACTGCTGTTAAAAATTTTAAAATAACAGAATGTGGCAATGTATTTATAGAAAAATACTATTACATTCCTATAAGAAAACTGAAATAAAGCAAACTTATTATTATTCTTGATAGATTAGAACCTTCATTATTTAGGGTAATGAATAAGGAGAGAAATACAATGGCTAATCCAGAGACATATCTTTTTAAGCTATGAAGAAAACAGACAGTAGGCTTATTAGTATTAATGTTTTTACAATGAATTCATTCATAACAGTTTTTTCATTTTTTCAGAATGGCCATGACTAATCATGGTTTTCAAATTGAATAGAAATATTTTATATCACATGATACATCATACTGATTAAGAAGATATATACTCATTATGAGCCACAATAATAACGATAAGAATAAATCACCAAAAATTGGTTAGCTTTGTAAATTATTCTGTGTAATAATTTTAATTTTATTCTATTAGACACACTCTATGAGAGTATTCTTTAACTGAATTTAATAGGATCATTCTGTTAAACAAAGTAAGGTTATTCTAAAGTAATATACAAAAATATCTTTTTGTTACAAAAACGTGTGGTACACATGACATAGTGTCTTTTGTAATACATTTGCCCACATTATGTTGCATGCTTTAAATGCTCCCATACTCCTTTGAAAGTATTGGTAGAGAAGTTTATTCAATTTAGTTTTTAAGTAACAAGGAAGTTTTATTTTAAAAATAAATATTTCATACTGTATTAAATCTCAAATATTTATAAGTAAATTGTGAGGTTTGTTTAATGTAAGCATATAAGTTTAGAACATTGTGCCAAGCCTATATATTAAAAACAGGCAGAACTCCTGCTGACAACTACAGGCTGCTGAGTACAGGCAATCCTGGGAGGCATTGTTGCTGCCAACATATCTACAGTTCATAGCAAAAACTACTACAAAAGTATAACTTTTATAACCTACAAATAAGGAAGTTTTTGTTTATTACTGTAATTTTCTTATACAGTTTTCTGAAAATGATTCAGTTAATCTAGAAATTTGATTGAATGAGATTCGGTTAAACAAGATACCAGTGTATTTACATGGTATTTAAATGTTAACTCATTATTTCAGTACTAAACATTGTATTAAAATAAAATTTGGACTATTTTTATATGCTTTAACATATTCTTACTTTGTTTTAAATAAACTTATTAAATTTTACTTAAAATCAGTTCATATCTGTTTGATACAACTGTTTCTAAGAGAAACTTCATTAAGATCATATCTGGCATATTTGAAAGGCATATCTTTGTCTTCCTGCTTCATGACAAAGATCGTTCTAGAAACCATTGTGTTGAACTGATTTATACCAGTTTTCAACATAGTTCATATTTTTCCATCCGTGAAGGAACACACACACACACACATACATACACACACACACACACACACACACACACACACACACACACACACACACACACACACACACACACACACACACACACTTACTATTTACAAATAAATGTAATTTTGTCCAAACAAATAAAATTATCTAATTACATTTTAATGACCTACAAATAGCCATTAGCTTTAAGATTATTTGCTTTGCGGTAGTTTAAATATTACTTTAACCTTCAACCTAATGCTATGCAGGAGGTACATCTAATGATAAATATAAAAGATAAACCTATCATTTAAAAGTTCATTACCAAATATAAAAACCAAAATATTTTCAAATTATATTAGTCAACTCCAGTTACCTTACATACCTTTAACATTATAAATATTTTTTACATGAAAATATATAAACATAATAACTTCTTATGATATTTACAATTATAATTACCTATATTCTTCAATATTATGTACTTAAAATTATGTCTCACTACTTGTACTTTTGATATTCAATATGGTTCATTTTCCTTTATAGAGATATTTGCCCTAAAAACTTTACCCAGCAATCTAGTTATTACTAAATGAAATTTCATATTCTGGTTTGACCAGAATAGATGCTAATGTAATAAACTACAACTTTTTTTTACTTTACAATTTAAATTTGTAGCCTACTTTTTAGTCATGAATATTACCTATCACAATTAAATTTGGGCATGACTGATAACCTTTACCTACATTCATACTTTTCCCTTTAATTTAGTGAATATTTGATTAATATACACTACACCTTTTAGTTTTCCCAGAATAAAAGCTAATAAAATATTTTGTTGGGTTTTACGTATGATCAATTGACAAGGTAATTGTCAATTTATCAATTATAAAATATAATTGATAAACATATAATTGATAATAAAATCAAGGTAATTTTATATCAATTTATAAAATATAAGGTAACACTGTACAAAAACAACTTTGAAAAGATAAATATTTATTTATTATTATTATCTTAAATATTTGTTGTTTTTTTTTAGTTTTTATGTAAATTGCTCATCCTGCAACAAGAATGCATAAAACAAATCATCATTGGTCAAAACTGATTGAGTAATTCAGTTTGTAGTGTTTTTCAATGCTTTGATTCTACTGAATTTCAATTTTTTATACTTACCACTTTGTCATGCTTCTTAACATATATTAGTACTGCCAACTCTATAAAAGTTTTCATTTTCAATTTATGAATATACCTGAAAACAGGTATTTTCCATATGCAATAATTATATACTACTGCAGCTTAGGCGACTTGGTGCGGCAGAACACTGACATATTCCTTGATATAATATTATTTATTTCTTAATCCAGTGTTCATTTTTATTTTTTACAAACATATATTTTCTTTATTTCTTTTAATGTTTATTTTAGAAATGGTAATTCGAAACAGTTCCAATCAACAAACCAGTCTGTATAACCTTCACACAGCTCACAAAGGTAAAATGGTGAACTTTGCGGGCTACCAACTACCAGTGCAATATGGTTCTGATGGTATAGCAGCATCACATAGACATACTAGAGCACACTGTTCACTTTTTGATGTTTCACACATGCTTCAGACTGAAATTAGCGGCAAAGACAGAATCAGTTTCTTTGAAACTCTTTGTACTACAGATATTGAAGGTTAGATTTGCAAATAATAGAGAATAATGTTTCATTAGCAGTTAAGAGAATTTTATTTTTTTATTTCTTATACTTTTAATTTATTTGGTAATAATAGTTTAATTTTACATACCACAAGCAAAAATTTAAAAATAAAGTAACAATTAATTTTGCAAGAATATATTACCAAAATGATTTTTTTTGGTGTTTAACGTCCGACTATTATGCACACTTGGGCTAATGCAGACGTTGGGATGATTTATGGCATATGAAAATGCCAAGACCTGGCCGGGAATCGAACCAGGTCCTCGGGGTGAAAGCCCAATATACTATCAACTAGGCCACCGAGACGGCTACCAAAATAAATAAACTATCTGCTAACTAAGAAACAAAGTGGGATTATGAACTTGGTTATTAGTTTTAACTATTTTTCTCAGTTTTTCATCATCAGTTTGAGATACTAATTTTTGTAATTAATGGATTTATATTTTTGGCCAACTCAAAACGTAATTTTTGTTTAACTGCAATGACATGATGCTTTTAAATATTTGTTTAATATATTTTGGGCATAATATATTTAAAAATATGGCCTAATTTCTCAAATTGGTTAATCAATTTTTTTTCAAATATTGGTCATGTATTGTAAATTTTAAGTACAGGAAATTAATGGTTTAGGGATAACTAAGAAATAAAAAAAACATTACATGAATTACGTCAATTTATTTCTACAAAAAAATTTTTGGTTCAGAAGCCACAGTTGCCTCCTGAACAGAATTTTTGGATGATAATTTTCCAAAATGAATTTATCAGATTTTGTTCAAGTGTAATCAGATATTAAGAATCAAATCTGAACTCAGTGAAAGTACTATTAAATAAAATATATTAATAATTCATGAGTACATGATTTTTTTTTTATTTAGGAACGAAAACAAAACATACCCAATAGTGATAAGGGCTTATTTTTAGTGTATTCAATTTACTCCAAAATGTAAGCTTATTTTATTTCCAAGTGACTACATTGTATAAGTCATGAATCTGAACAAAATTTGAGCAACATATCATGAATCAAATTGAAAAAATTAAGCAAATTTTGTTACGCCATTCAAAAACTCCTAAATCCATTTTTTCTTTTTCTTAGTAAATAATCCACATGGTTTTTTTTATTACTTATAAACCAAATAATAATCCATGCTACTTCCATAATACTTATACTAATATTACTACTTCCACATTAGTCCATACTAATTACTAATGGAAGTAATAGTTCTCAATCGTAATACAGACTTTAGTAATAAGTAGTCCAAGAAACAATAGTTGAACTACTGTTCCAAGCATACTATTATATTTACAAATCTGTGGAAGAATCTTCATATTTCTTAATTTTATTACCAAGGAAAAAAGAATAAAGTATTTCTCCTGTCACATCAACATAACCATTTATAATAACATATAATTTTATTGATGTATTAAAATTGAATTATTAATGTTATATTATATAATAATATTATTATTATTATTATGTATTAAAATTATGAATTGATTTTTAAAATTTTTTAATTGATTTATTAAATTTATAAAATTATTTATTGAATTTTTGTGTGCTTGTTGACCTTTGTTTAATTTTCAAATTTGTCATAGGAAATCTTACATTTTAAATTCTTTTCCTTTCTAAAAAATCTAAACTAAATATAATACTTTGCTAATTAGCAACAAAATTTATTTTCACAATGTCTATTTTAAAAATTATAATAATTAATCGTGGTATTAATAATAAAAATTTCAATTATGAAAAATGCAACTAATAAATAAACCATAAAGGAATCAGCCTCATACTCCTTCTTCCTACGGGCTTCCGGCTTCAGGTATAGCCGATGGCCCGGTGTCCATGGTAGGCAAGGAAAGTGAGAGTCAAGAACTTCGTCCCCTTTAAAATCTCTTCCACTCCTGTCACCTTCGTTCTAAGAATGTCTCTATGCAGGACTGGATACCGGCAGCTAAGAAGCCTAACAAATCGTCCTTCTCAGGATTGTCAACGTGTCTCAACTCAGAGACGAGAACATCCAAACCGGTTAAAGGTTTTGTTTTGGAACATAAAAGGACAAAGTATTAAATTAATACGGCTCAGATACAGAATTGACAAACATATTATTATGAGACACAGAGGAGTGGGAACCTTCAAAAGAATAGAAGTATGGTGCCCGAGTAGATCCTTCACAAAACAACTTATCAGCCTCATACTCACAACACGAAAAATATATCAACTAAATCCCAACAATTCGTAGCACAAAGAAAACAAGTAAAAACAAAGCTTCACTGAACGCAGCCCAAAGTTTCATGTAATCCTGCAATCCTCTTCATCACTGATTGCCTTTATGATTAAAGGTCAGTACAAACCTTAATAATAAAAAAGGTATAATAACCTGTCTACTATGATAACTGCCTACTATGATACAATTAAACTATGTGCAGTCTAACCAATAACCGAAACTAATTAATATGTACTTGACTGTAATTTTTTTTTTTTTTTTTTTTTTTTTGGTGTTTAACGTTTGACAGCGGAAGGCAGCTAACGCACATTAAAGTAATTGATTTGGCTTACCCCAAAGTGGATGATCCGGATGAAGAAGAACGTTCGATAATGATTCAAAATTCTATATTTTTTTATTGGTGCCTATTTCATTTCAGTATCAAATTAAATGTTTGGTTTTTAATAAACTGAGCAAAATTTACATTATATTAAAAAGTTTTAACCTCTGTATTTTAGGGGTAAAAGCTCTAGGACACCAACACAGTCCTTCCTCCAATCAAGGTCATGAAACCACTGAATTTTCTCTCACAACTTAAACTTTCTTAGTGCCTTGTATAGTAAGAAATTAAAAAAAGCTTGAAGATGCCCTTACTCCACAGTCAGGACTGCATTTATGCCCATTATTCTATTTTGAAAGTACCTTCAAAATAATATAGGTATGTTCTTAGCTGTTTGCTTTTTATTGTTACTAATTTATAAGAACTTAATATTTTTTAGGATTGCCAGATAACACTGGTGCATTAAGCCTGTTTACAAGCCTTTCTGGAGGAATACTGGATGACCTCATAGTAAGCAAAACTACAGAAGGATATCTTTATGTTGTTTCTAATGCAGCAAGAAGAGATCATGATAAAAACCTAATGTTACAAACCCAGGTTAACATTCAATTATTTTTTGTTAAATTGTATTTATTTTAGAAATAAACGTTTAGTTTAACTGAAAATGAGTAAAAAGCACTATGTTGAAATTTAAATCTGTAATTACAGCACAAAGCTGTCTCACTGAAGTGACAGAATTGTCACATCACAATATATTTTTTTGGGGATGTGTAATAGCTTAGAGATTTATTAACTTAGAGAATCGTTTTTCTTTCGACAGTACCGTGTTATAAGTTAGAGATAGACCTGTGTAATAAGATAGAGGTTCTGTACTGTGTATTAACTTCGAGACTACAGTTCCATCAAGTGTGTATATGTTGCCGACGCCGCTGCTTACAGGCGCTTCAGTATCTTTTATTTAACAAATAGAACTCATAAAAAAACAGTTCTTTTATTATTATATATAGTTTCAATATTAAATATCTAAATAATAAAACACGCCATCACACTACATACCCGGCCTAATCATCACTATTTTGTTTTAGAGTTTACAGTTGAATATATTGTCAATACTTTGTACAAAACTGATTTTTTATTATTATAATAATAATAAAAATAATAGTTTCAATATTAAATATCTATATATTAAAACACGCCATTACACTGCATACCCAGCTCAATCATCACTACATTGTCTTATAGTTTACAGTTGAATATATTCTTAAAATTTGTACAGAACTGATTTTTTAATTATTGTATATAATTTCATTACTAAATATCTAAGAAATATTACACGCCATCACACTACATACCCAGCCTAATCATCACTATATTTCTACAGAATTTACTGTTGTCAAATACATTTTAAAAGTCAAATGTGTCATGTGTAAATTATTCTGTACAGATAGTTGTTAAAAAAATAAATATTAAAACTATAAATAAATGCCATTATGCTACAGGCCAGCCAACCGTTATAACACTGTTAGTTTTACAGTTGAATTTAAAAGAATCAGACTTGCATAAAGTATTAATAATATATTAATACTTTATGCAAGGCTGATTCTTTCAATATGGTATATAGGTAAATTTCAATACTACATATTTAAATTATTAATACACACTATTATACTATACTACACATATCAAGCCCAATCATTACTATATTATTATAGAGTTGTCAATACTTTTTGAAGTAAAATGTATCATGTTTAAAATATTCTATATAGATAGTTATCAATATTAAAACATTAAAACTACTGCATTAATAAACGTCATTAAGCTACATACCCAAGTCAGCAGTCATATTGGTATAGAGTTTATTTTTTAAATTATTTATGACAATTATCTATATAGAAAAATAGAAATATTGGTGTTTTATAAAAAAAAATAATGTAAGTTTTATGAATTCATTAATTAATAATTAATTCATTAATTTAGGGCTGTTTTCTTAATTCAATTTGGATATGGTTTGAATAAAGCAGCCTTCAAACAATATTTTTGTATTATTATTACTATTACTACTACATGTGTAAATTAGTATACATTTACAGCATTGCACATAAGCCTTTCAGAATAAAACTTATCCAAATCAACTGTATATCTTTCTTTAACTAAGCGAGTTCTACTTGTTAGATAAAAGATACTGAAGTGCCTGCAAGCAGTGGTGTCGGCAACATATACACACGGTGCAACACACTTGACGGAACTGTAGTCTCTAAGTTAATACACAGTATGGAATCTCTTCTTATTACATAGGTCGATCTCTAACTTATAACACGGTACTGTCGAAGAAAAAACGATTCTCTAAGTTAATAAATCTCTAAGCTATTACACCTTCCCATTTTTTTTTTTACCTTACACTTTTTTGAAAATCTGATTTCACTCTCATAATCAGAGAAATAATTCTTAAAGACATTTTCCTTTAATTTATTATAGGACAATTTTTTAAAAAATTTTAATAAAACTATCATTTCCAGGCTCAATTTCGTTCAGCTGGTAAAGATGTGAATATAACATTCCGTGAACCATGCGAGCAAGCTTTGCTAGCATTGCAAGGTCCAGAAATGCAAAAAGCACTTCAACCAATTATTGATTTTGATTTGAGCAGCCTTTACTTTATGAAAACTCGCAAAGCAACTATAAGTGGCATTGAGGGATGTCGGGTCACACGATGTGGTTACACTGGAGAAGATGGAGTCGAACTTTCTGTACCTGCTCATGCTTCCGTAGCTATAGCTCAAGATCTACTGCAGTCGACTATTGTACCTGTCCAACTTGCAGGATTAGGGGCTAGAGATACACTCAGGTAAATCTTAAATTTCAGTAATGTTTTATTTGGTTAATGCTTTTACTAATTATCATGTTAAAGAAAAAATAAAATGATTTACTAAAAAAATCTAAACTATAACTTTGTAAACTTTTATATATTAATTAATTGATATATTAATTACAAGTAGTCAAATTAAAAATTATAATTTTAATTACTAAAATGTTTCATTCTAATAAAAGTAAAATACAAAATTCATATTTTACTACTATTTAGAGCTTTCCATGACATAATAATTTGATTTTAGACAAAATTAACTTAATAATTAAATTAATAAAAATAGATTATTTTTTTATTTGATACTGAAACAAAATAATTATTTACAAATTCAGGCACAATAACAGAAACAATGTGGTTAATGAGATGTTGTGGATGAAGAAAACTAATTAATTTCAAAAGTTATAAAAAGATAGAGAATGTTATGGCTTATCAAGTACAAGTACAGTGGTACCTCGACATACGAGTTTAATTCTTTCCGTAACATTGCTCCTACATCAAATTGCTCGTATCTCAAAGCAGTTTTCCCCATTGAAATTAATTGAAATGCCATTAATCCGTTCCAGCTCCCAAAACACCACCTCAGTTGTTTTTGTTACGGGTTTTTAAATAAGAAAAATGTATTTACAAGAAGAAACATTTATTTATAAATAACAAATACATATTCTATAAAAACATAATAAAAGAAAAAGTGAAGTGCTTACGGAAGCGCTTAATTTTCATCACGCTTTGCTCATTTTCACCTGCAGATCGTTTAAAACAACTCTCCAAGTAGGTTTGTTTCTTCTTCTCTTTCAGGATATTGTGGAAATGTGTTAGGAAATGTTTCGTTGAACAACTCCGATGCACGACCAGTTGCAACTTTTTCGGGGTGATTTTTATCCACGAACTCTACAACTTTCTCCCACATTCCCAAGATCTCTTTTATATATTTCGTAGAGATAACCTCCTCCATCTCTGGCTCCTCTTCAAAACTAATTTTTCGTTGAACCACCGTATGCTGCTGCGCATGTGTAACTCCTCGGTTGTCAGCTCCTGAGACTGTTCCTCGACGAGTTCGTTCACATCTCTCTCATCCACCTCCAAACCCATAGATTTTCCTATAGAAACAATCTCCTCTACCACAGACACTTCGGGTTCTAATCCTTCGAAGGCCCTTTCAGCTATAGCCTCAGGTCACAGCTTCTTCCATGCAGAGGTTAAGGTCCTCGTTGTAACACACAGCCAGGCCTGATCAATAATTCTTAGGCATATCATGATGTTAAAGTGGTCCTTCCAGAACATGCGCACACAGACTGAGATCTAGTCTGAGGTGGGAGAAACTGTTAGACGCTGCACACGACACCAACATGCGCCCCGCATATTGGGGTCGTGTGCAGCGGTGTAGTGTGCGATTCCTTGTATCTCAAATCTTGCTCTCATCTCAAAGCAAAATATTGCTCGCTCGGCGGCTCGTATCTCAAAACACTCGTATATCGAGGTACCACTGTATAATGTATGCATAGTATGTCTTCTTGTGACATACAATAGAATTTACATCACTCACACATAAAATTAAGCATAAACACACAAAAACACTATTTTATTTCTGTTCCACTGTATTACTATCCCAGGCCATAACAAGAACAAGCTTGCTTGTCAGTAGACTGTCGTTGACACAAAGTTTGACAAGGAAAATGTTTAGTTCACAACATAAAATTGTGTGCTTGTCATAATAACATAGTGGTTGTTATAGTTTCCAAAGTGTTAAGAGAAATGTTAAATGACGTGTTATAAGAAAATTGAAAAAAAAGTTTTTTGGTGTAAAAAACAATTAATTATTGTTTTAAAATTTGATTTTTGGCACAAATTAAATTTTCAACCCTTTACATTTACAACAACAAGGCTTGTATATGTACAACAATAAAAATAATAGTTGTACCCTGAAAATCCAACACCATATTCCTGTACAGTACTTATAGTAGAGCAAGAATGATATTTTCTTAAACATTCACATTCCACTAAAAAAAATTGTTATAGTTGTACACATCTCTGTGAGTAAAGATTTATAACCTATGGATGGTTTCATTATTTTTTTTACACATTTAGGCTCGAAGCTGGTTTATGTCTTTATGGTAATGATATTGATGAAACTACCACACCAGTATCTGCTGGCTTAACTTGGACTATTGGTAAGTAAAAATGAATAATATATTTAAGGCAACTAAGTTTATTTGATTAGATGGTTTTTTTTGTATACAAAGGCAATATAAGTATTAAAAAATGCAAAATATTTTAAATTACAAAAGCCTACATTGAATAAATTTACATACACAAGAGTTCTATACGTAAATTTCACAGAGCTTACTGGTAATATTTTATTAACCTGTATAATATTTTTTTATTAACTTAGTATATGTAGACAGTATTTAGAGATAAAATTACTTTATGCTTAGCTAGCTATATATGTCGAGTTTCATTTAGGTTGATTCGGTTTATTATCATAAAAATTTTAATATTTGGTAAAATTAGCTTCATAATTTATTACAGAAAATTTAAAATTCCTCATTCGTGTTCCCTGTTACCACTTCAATCAGGATATATAAGTGAATTGTTGAAGAAACAAAATTAAAATTTCAGTCTCATCTACAGAAAATCTGCATATTCTCAGAAATAAAACAGTTATATAGGCTGCAACTTTGTAAGATAAACTCTCTCCATTAATGAATGTATGTTTAGATAATCATATGATGAAATAAAATATTCTCTATAAGATTAACAAGACAATTTTGAAGGAGTGAAGCCCTAAAGCCTTGATTTCTATGACAAACAGCATCATTTAGTTTGTGACAATTTTCAAGGTGTCAGTTGAAGTTCTCACGGCTCTTATAGATATATGTATGATGTCCCTAACTACAGCATTTGCAGTACTATAAGTTGGTGTTAGATGATGCGGGTATCATGTCACTCTCATAGCAGTAGTTCCGCTCGTGATACCCAAGTCTAAGAAAGTCTACATTATTTCTATAATAATGTATAGTGTAGTGAAGGTGATGGATTCAATGATGAGGAGGGGAGAAATTAGTTTTGGAATAAGTAGTTACCTTATTTGAATAAGAACTTTATAACCTACAAGGTTCAATCTATAAAAAACAAATATATAAAGAAAACCTTTGGAAAGAAATAAGAAAAAAATTAACAAGTATTTTTTTAAATTTATGTGTATATTATATTAAGCCATATATATATATATATATATATATATATATATATATATATATGCTATTTATACTGCCGCCTCGGTGGTCTAGTGATAGCGTACTAGGCTTTCACCCCGAGGACCCGGGTTTGATTCCCGGCGAGGGCTTGGCATTTTCATACGCTATAAATCATCCCCATCATCTGCATTAGCCCAAGTGTGCACAATAGTCGGACGTTAAACTCAAAAAAAAAAAAAAAAAAAAAAGTTATTTATACATATATTATTTATATGTACATTTTATTTTGCCATCATATACATAAGACTAAAAATTATAAACATAAAATATTCCCAAAGAACTACTAATGCCTCCCAAAAAAATGTATAAATGAGCCCTCTATGCTTTTATAAAAATCAATGAAGATTTTTGTAAATTATACCCTCAAAACCCTCCCTTATTTGTGTTTTTGAACCCTCCCTTAGCATTCAGAGAAATCATATGACAGTAAACAAACATCTGTACTGCTGTCTTGATTTTATATGGTAAAAAATTCAATCCTAAGTGAATAGTGAATTTCAACAATACACTAAAATAGCATCGTCTCACAGTTTTGGGAAGTAAATTAATAGGAGTAAAAAACACTTGGAAAATATCGCTCGTAATTCCAAAAGCATTTCTGGTTACTCCCTATGCTCTACTTACCTGGAATTAAGAATTGCATTCATTTCATCAATGACAAGGTTATCATCAGATAAGGTTTCAGTACGTAAGAACTCAATCGGAAAGCTTCATCTCAGGTCTGATTTTGGCAGATGCTTTATTGGAGAGAATGGAAATGAATCATTAATCTATTCGCCAGTAACTGATTTACCAAAAACACCACTAGCGCCCTCTTTTCTGTAAGACCCAACATCTACTATTAAGAATTTATAGTTTATATCAACAAAGGCTAAAAGTAAAATGAAAAATCCTTTATAATTAAAGTATAAGTATCATTTTTTGGGCTTGTTTTGAAAGGATAAACAATTCTGACATGCTTCCCATCTACACTGCTATTATGTTTGGAAAATTCTACTTATTCCAAAATTCTTAGCTTTCTCAACCCACTTTATATCTTATCGATAACAAATTAAGACTGTTATTCTTATATCCTTCAACTCGTTCCTTAAAAATCAAATTTGCATGAATTATGAATTCTAAACAAAAATGCTGGTGACTAGAGACTCCCGTGTAGCCAAATATCTGGAAATATTATTATTTACTAACATTTTATTTCAGGTGTAGCTCGTAAAAAAAAGTAGAAGTGTATAAGAGACCACAATAAAGACACACTTTTGCTATTTTAAGTAGAAAAACTGGATAAGAAGGAAACTGGATCTACAGAATTGATGCAAAAAAAATCATGAAGACTGATTATATACCACATGACTATTTAAAAATTAATAAGAATACTAATAACATAGTTCCTTCATAAGGCTGGTGCCACACTGTGGGTTTCTGCCACAGCAGCAGCGTTGTTGTATTCTGTATGTCACAGGGTGACATCACAGTAACTCAAATGGCATGTGATTTACACATGTAGCATAGCCACACCATTAAATGCATCACTGCATGAGAATGACAACATGTTCATATGAACATGTTTAGTACACTCAGCTGATCATCCTGTTATGGTTGCTCTAGATTATCTTCATTCTATTGTGTTAAATATTTATATAGGATTTTCATTAAGATTTTACAAGAAAAACAATCAAAAGCTGATTCAATTTCAATATGAGATTAAAAAAAATGTGCAATAATTTGTTAAAAAAGAGTTAATGGGACACAACAAGTTATTTCTCTTGTCCCTTCTTCATTCTGGACTCTAACGTTACATATCTGGAATGTAACGACATACAAGTCGCGTGTGTAGCTTGGCCAAGCCAAATTTCATGATGAATATTTTAAACGTGTAATTGTGCTCAATGTTTGTGATGTATGTTTTAATGTTTTGTTTGACTTTGTGACAACCTCGATAGGGAGATTTAACATTTTGTATAACGGCCTGAAAATGAAACGATAGTTTCGAAACAGCGGTAGCCTTTAAGAGGTGAGTGGATAGACCACTAACAAGAAGAATAGGTCATAATCCTATTCATTTAAATTTAGCAGTCGATAGCCTTGAAAAGTACTCGTTAAGCAAGGACAAAGTGTGCCAGCCATGTGCCCCTTATGTGTGTTTTTGCCCACTCTCAAGTAATATGTAATAATTGATATGTAATATGTAGTAATGGATTGTAATATATTATGATAATGGCGACTGTTTCATTTCCCTACCAAAATTTATTCCATATTTCCTAAAAATCTGTTAACTAATTTAAGTATTTAATAATGAACACATCAAAAACACACAGAATTTGACAATAATCCAAATTTAAACAAACCACTTTTATATACTCCGGGAAAATGAAATCAGAATGATCTATCAAAATCTCAAATCAATTTTTATAATATTTTCCTATATATTATATATAATATAATACTATTAATAAATTTACAATGGAATTTATAAAAATTAATTTGAGAATTAATGACCCTCCTTAAGTTTTTAATTTAATTGCATTTAAGTGATTTTACTGGAATTACTTCTGCTGATTTTGTTGGTTTGTTTTTCAGCCGAATTGTCTTCTGCTGAAATTGACTTCATTGTTAAAATTTAATAAATGATTGTTAATTTATTAAGCAAAAATTAATTTTGTTACGAATTTCTTAAAAACATACTTATATATTTTATTAGGTAAAAGACGTCGCCAGACTAGAGATTTTCCTGGAGCTGACAAAATATTGTCAGAAATAAAAAACAAACCTCAGCAAGTACGAGTAGGACTACTTAGTGAAGAAAGAGGTCCTCCAGCTCGCCAAGGAGCCACGGTTATTTTCAACGAAACTCCGGTTGGACATGTAACAAGTGGATGTCCATCACCATCGCTAGGAGCAAATATAGCTATGGCTTATGTTAATAATGAACTATCCTCAGTTGGAACTAAACTGAAAGTCAAAATTAGGGATAGCTTTATAAATGTAGTAATTTGTAAATTGCCTTTTGTTGAATCTAAATATTATACTCCAAATAAAAATAAGAAGTTATAACATGTATATATATATTTGTGTCTATTGATTTAGGGCCTAATTACATTTAGTGACTCTTTTGTTGAAATTTTTAGATACTATTAACAATGAGTAACTGGTTAACAACAGTGCTGCAGTGAAAAACAGTTACTCAAGAAAACAATGAAATAAGCAGTACAAAAATTATTTTAAAAAAGAGATGACTACAAAAGTAAAGAAAAGTACTATAAGAGTATAGTACCAAACAATTCTGATAATACCTTGATTTGTTTATGGATCCGTGTATATACTGATGGCTCTAGAATGGAAGGAGAAACAGGAGCTGGAATATATTGTGACCACTTCTCGCACTACATTGCTTTAAGCAGCAATTCTACAGTGTTTGAGGCGGAATTGATACCTATAAATGAGGCTCTTGAACAGCTGATTGTGAGACCATGGCTGAACACAAACATAGTGGTCTTAGTTGACTCCAAATCATCTCTGCAGGCAATAGCCAATAATGATAATCCAAAAAGCAAAGTAATCAGACAGAATTACAAGATTGTAAGAAATAATGTTGGCAATATCGCAATGCAGTGGGTCCCTGCACATGTGGGATTGATGGGAAATGAAGCTGCGGATAATTTGGCGAAGAGAGGAACAAAAATTATTCAAAAGCCAGCAGGCTCCCTCTAATGACAGGGAGTTATAAGAAAACTAAAAACAGACTCACAACAAAAATTTGTTAGTGAAATGAAGAAAAATCTACAAGACAAAGCCTATGATCCGTTTAATCTTTTTAAGGACAATAAGATGCTTCCACGCAAAATAGCTGTAGCAAATTTCCGCTTGGAAACTGGTCACGATTGTCTTGCCAAGCATCTCCATAGGATGAGACTAATAACCTCTGACAAGTGCAAGATTTGTTCAAAAGATGTGTATGTTGTGGACAAGGATCACGTACTGATCTGCGAGGGCCTGGATAGAGGGAAGCAGAGACGAAAGGACTTTCCTGGATTGTATTGGGAGGCAAGATCCAAAATGGTGTGAACCAAAAGGAGCCATTGGAAGAAGAAGAAGAAGTTGATTTGTTTCTGGATAAGATCACAGAATGTAGTAAATATACAATTATCAGTAAACACCAGTTACAATAACCATACTAGTAATCAAAGTACATAAAAATCAATAATTATCATTTCGCTAATATGATGGAATTGAATTATTTGAACAACATTAAATAATATATTCATGCACATTTTGATAAGCAAAAATCGATCTTAGTATACAAATTGAATTTTTTGATAGCTATAGGACACCTGCATTACACAACAAAATAATAATAGGTTGGTATAACATCGATTAGTAATGGAATATGGAAATTTTAGTCGATTAATAATTGGTTACTTTCTAAATAATAGTATTTTTATTTGATATGGCTTGTCGGTTTATTTTTTCATTAAACCATTACGATTACGATTATGAGAACCGATTAATAATCAGGACAGCGTTGATCATCCAGTATCATTATATTCCAATTATAGAATCAAGATTGAAGACTGTCAATTAATAGCAAAATGATTAAATCAAGTTATGGTGATAATCCTAGCCATACATTATGTTTATTAAGAATCACTCATAGTACAGTAGAAACTCGGTTAACCGTCACTCTTTTAACCGTCACTCTCTGTTATCCGTCATCATCCAACATAGTCAATAAGTAATTTTGCGAAGCGCGATTATTGTTCAAGCGACTGTCGGAGCGCCAGAAATAGGAAGCGAGTGTACTCGCCAGGTTACTGATTAGTATTGATTAGTACGTTGTGTATCTCAGTAGTGTTTGTTGTGTCGAGTAACCGCTGCTTGTATATCGGTGTTTACTGTATTACCGTGACGTTGTTACTGAACTGTGGTGTTACTGTACTGTATTGTACCGTTGTTTCTGTGTTTTATTACAAAGATGGCTGAAAAGCGAAAACGTCTTGTGCTAGGCTTAGATCAAAAGCTTGAAATCATTAAACGTTTGAGGGAAGGTGAAACGGCGACCAGTATTGCTCAGATTTACGGTGTTGGAAGAACAACAGTGAATGACATTAAACGTGACGCTGAAAAGATAGAGCAGCATGTGTCAAAACTGCAAAGCACTGATGGAGCTGTTAAACGTCAGAAACCATGAAGCCTGCAAAATATGATGAACTTGATAACGCTATGTATCAGTGGTTTATTCAAGCCCGAAGTCAAGGAATTCCACTTTCAGGCCCCATTATAATGACCAAGGCAGCTGAAATGCATAAAAAACTAGATGGTGACCCAAACTTCAAAGCTAGCATGGGATGGCTTGATAAGTTTAAATTCCGTCCACGGCATCCGACAACTTGATATTAGTGGAGAAAAGCTTAGTTCAAATAGTGCAGTTGTAGTTGACTTCCAGGAAGAATTTAAGTTAAAAATATCTGAGCTTAAACTAAAGAGGGAACAAGTTTACAACTGTGACGAAACTGGACTCAATTGGAAAGCCTTACCACAAAAGACTCTCGCATCGCTTTCAGAAAAAACAGCCCCAGGTTTTAAGATTCAAAAGATCGAATCACTGCAATGGTCTGTGCAAATGCAACCGGAATCATAGATTGCCGTTGGTGGTTATTGAAAAAGCCAAAAAGCCTCGTGCATTCAAAAATTTAAACGCACTGCCTGTGAAGTATTACGCTCAAAAAACGCTTGGATGGAACAAACAATTTTTTCAGAATGGTTCCAAAATGAATTTGTACCTCAAGTCAGAGCACATCTTGCACAAAATAAACTGCCCCAGGAAGCACTGCTGCTCATGGACAATGCGCCTTCACATCCCTGTAACGAACTCAAAAGTGATGATGGCAAAATAACATGCTTCTTTCTCCCTGCGAATACAACGCCACTTATCCAGCCAATGGACCAGGGAATTATCGAGAACATGAAGCGTCGTTACAGAAAAGAGTTTATCGAAAGCTTGCTGTCATCTGATAATGCAACATCTGTTAAAGAATTTTGGAAATGCTACAATATAAAGGATGCAATCTTCAACATTGCTAGTTCATGGGCTGAACTGACTGTGGCGAACTTGAAGAACGGTTGGAATAAATTATGGCCTGAATCTACATCGACTGATGATCCCGAAGAAACTGACAGTGTTACTGTTGACGAAATAGTAAACATTTGTACCAGTGGACCTACCAGTGAATCACTGACAACAGAAGAAGTAACGGATTGGCTGGAATGTGACAAGCAGGATGAAGGCTTTGAAATTTTGAGTGACGATGAGATTATTTCAAATGTCCTTGCCATTGAAGAAGAGGTTGATGCAGACGAAGTCGAAGATCCTACGATTGATGAAAAGCCGACTACAAGCCACTCCGAAGCAGAGACAATGCTATCAAAGTGCATAGACTGGTTTGAAAGACAAGAGGAAGCAAGTGCAACACAGATTTTACTTCTCCGCAAAATACGGAACATTGCTGCGCAAAAAGCCCGAGCCTCAAGAAGCAGAAGAAGATGACCGATTATTTCAATGCATAAATATTTTATAACGTAAGCATAATGAGGTTAATGTACAGTACGGTTTAATGTAGCCTATTTAAAATATATAATCAATGCATTATTTACAGTACATAGTAACATGTTTTCATTATTGTTTTATCCAAAACCAGTGGGGATTTCTGTTATCCGTCTATTCTCTTAACCGTCACAGTCCCGGTCCCGGCGGTGACGGTTAATAGAGTTTCTACTGTAGTTAATTAATTATAAAGAATAATTTAATTACAAATCAATTAATTAAATTTTATTTATATATATACACAAGGTGTCAAATCAACAACGTCGTGGATCGCACAAGTCAGAATAAACCTACATGACGCAGGAATAGACTCAACAGATGTTGAAGATAGACACGCATACAGGAGAAAGATGCTCGGTTGGAAGGTCCCAGAGAATGAAATCCCAAAGAGAGCAGGGGTAAAATGGACGGAGGAGCGGAAGAGGATCCATGGGGACAGGATGAGGGAGGTGTGGAGGATTAGAAGGAACAAGACATGAGTCGGAGTGCTTTGCGTGATCCAACAGGGTCTATGCGCAGATAAAAATATATATATATATACACACACACACACACATATATAAGTTTCATAGTTCTAGCTGCAGGTACTCCTGTCGCTTTTCCCTTACTGTTAACACAGATCCCTATTCTTCATTAGTCTAACTGGCTTAAAATGACTAACCTAATATCAAAGATGGACATATGTCTTAAATGTCAAAATTTGGATAAAAGTTCCTTTCTAAAGTATTTTTCATACTATTTTCAATGATGCTATCTATTTCTATCAAAATTGGATGCAAATACTTATTTTTATAGTTTGTTTTGTTGTTCCTTTCAAAAATGGAATCCTGACAACTACTTTGGTTCCAAAAGCGGACTTTTATAAATGGGCCAATTGCAGTCTTGGAACTGGTGACAACAAAACTGTCAGGGCAGCAATTGTTTTGTTACAGTAAACAAATTAGTTGATTATATTGCATATTGTCTATAATAGAGTTGATTTTTTGTTATTATTTTAACATATTTTTTTGTTAGAGCAGAATATTTCACCAGCTTTAAAAAAAATGCAAGAAATAAGAAAGCTCAACCTGCAATTGGACTGCAATTTAAAAAAGATGGTAAGGTAAGGCTGTCCTCATACCTGTATATACTATTACTTTTTTGTTTGTTTTAAAAGTAAAATATTCGGGTGAAAATATTCTGATATCAAAAATACAGTACATTTTGTTTTTTGTTTTACGTCCGACTATTGTGCACACTTGGGCTAATGCAGACGATGGGATGATTTATAGCGTATAAAAACATCAAGCCCTGGCCAGGAATCGAACCCGGGTCCTCAGGGTGAAAGCCCAGTACGCTATCAACTACACCACCGAGGCGGCTAAAAATGCAATACAATTTTAGAATGAATCATTTAATAATATTTCTAATATATGTAACTTTGACAAT
This sequence comes from Callitettix versicolor, assembly GCA_022606455.1. NCBI lineage: Eukaryota > Metazoa > Arthropoda > Insecta > Hemiptera > Cercopidae > Callitettix > Callitettix versicolor. Next base: position 7,490,707 of record CM040184.1, read on the forward strand.
TTTCTATCTATTTTCTAAATATAAGTGACTCAAAGTAGACAGGTTAAAATATGGGCCTATGGTTTAGCTATATCATATTCGTCATATTACCACAAAAATATTTGTTGCATTTTACCAATGATTTATGTTTTCATTAATCTATAATTAATTTCTTGTTTCATCTCTTGTTAAAGACATTCCTCCTTAGTTTTCTATTTGTATGCATAGATTCAGCTTCCAATGTAAGTTATTTACAAAGCATGATATAAAAAACATTCACAATGCATTTTATTCCATACCTGAGATTGCAAAGCAGGATGCATTCAAACTTAAATACAGTCATGCCGATTTGCCTAATCCCAAAAAGGAAAATGATTCAGCCAATTAAAGTCAAATGTAGTGCTTTCCGTTACACCATTGGAATTAATGTACATGTGTTAGAAATACATTTCTGGGCATTTTAAGCATCACTAAACATAACTTTATAGAGGTGTTCACAAGATTTAAAATTGGAAATACATTAATCACATTCTGGTTGAAGCTAGAGATGGAAACCATAAAAAGAAGCAAAGTTTGGTCCCAAGAAAGGAGCTATCAAAAGCTTTATTTGTAATTTGAAATATGCTATAAAACACATATTTCAACATTTTTCTGAATTCATCTCCTAAAAGAATAAAAATAGAAAAAGAGTTATCATAGGAGAAAAAAGAGTGTTTGCATTGGAGAAAAATATTGTTTATCAAATTTTCTTAAAAGTAAACAAAATATTGTAAAACACAAATTATGATACATGCAATTCAGTATTTTCCCCCGAATTTATCCCCTAAAGGGACAAAAATATAGAATAGGTATAAATGTTTGTATTGGACAAAATATTCTTGATCAGATTTTCTTAAATTTGAATGGAACACGTTTGAAGACAATAAAACAACATATTCAGGTTATAATATTTTTTCATATTTACTGTAAAATAATAACGAGTTTAGATGATCACGCTTTTATTAATATATTTTTTTATGTTTCTAAATTATTACATTACTGAAACAGTTTAAGTTTCGTGGGCGAAGCCGCAACAGGTAATGCTAGTTTTGTTATAATTTTAATATCAAAATGTGTTTCAAATCAAAAGTGGACAACTACAAGTTGATTTGTATCAAACAAGGACATCTACCCAACTTTATTTCAAAAACGGACATCTGAAATATTCAAGCTAATTTTCTTTGTTTTAAATTTAAAAAATGATGTTGGAAAGTTGATTAGGTGATTTATGTAGGTTTATATTAACTGAAGAAAGACAAAAAAAATTAAAACAAAACAAAATAAAACTATATTTGAAATAAAAACATATTTGTAGTAAAAAATGATGTACAGAACAGATGTCACTATTTGATACTAAGCCACTCAGTATAGAAGTTAAGAGAAAAAATATTGGGTAATGTAATAAAGGAAAGTATGGACGTTAAACAAAAAAAAAGTAATAATAATACCTGATGTTGTAGTTATGACTCTGAAGGATGTCGAATCTTGACTAAGAAGTCAAGTGATTGATTATGTAAACTAACAAAAGTTATTTAACATATACACACACATATTAAACATGTATGTGTGTGTGTATCCACTCCAGCAATCCAGTGACACAGACATCTGCCAGTCAGAGCCCACAAACTGTTTCATGTTAATTTCATTAGCTGGGAGCTGATACTACTCAACAAAAGTAAAACAGAAAGCTGTGGCGAATGAGTGGGACTCATCACTTCTCCTTTTTCTGTCCTAATGGTGTTTTTAGCAGGCTCTTTTCTAAGCAGCTGACCTATAGACAAAAGTTTTAAAAAATATCAGTGGTACCCTATTATTAAATTGATTACTAAAATTACTATAACTTTTCTAATGGGAGGCTGGAAAATGACAAAATTTTTGTTTTTACACAAATCAATAAAGTAAACTCCTTTGATTTCTTAAGACTATTAACATTTTAAAATGTTTAGACTTAATTTTGCAACTTTTAAGTGTACTTTTTGCAATTTGTCAAACATTATTACATATTATTTTGTTATAGTCAGTGTTCTACATTAAAGTTTATTTTAGTTCTAACAAGTTTTTCCTTATTAATTTTTAAAAATAAAATTATCAAAATACTGTACTTAATTATCTACATTTCCCATTGTTCTAGCTCAACAAATAATCTAGGTTACTTTTGCACATACATTACTTTTGCAAATAAAACAAGTTTCCCCAATAATCCCACTTTAAAGAAAATTCCCCCTTCTGAGGATTTTGAGCCTAAGTGGAATTCGAAGGTAATAAACAGTTTGGAGATTGTTGTTTGTTGAATTATCTGTTGATCTGTTTTTTCATCTATGAATGGATAACTCGATAGTTTCAGAAAAATACTGGCTCTTTTGATGTAAAATCGTCGATGTTGTTTCAAATATCGATGTTTTTTTTACAATCGATTTCCTTTAAATACGAATGAAGAATTTTCAAAATTCGTTGAAATTAAAAAAAAATTAATGGTTGTCAGATTTAATTTTCGTATTTTCAATGAAATTTGATTATATAAAATGCAAATATATTCTGATTTCAATGATGATTATATGGTAAAATTAAAATTGAAAAAAGTAAAACTTTTTACTTCTGAAAATTCGTATTTATCACTTCTATGAGACAGTTGTGTGCCGCTATTATTATACTACTCTTCTTCTTGCATAACGTCATTCCACATCTTCGTTTATTAATATTCCAGAATTTGAAACGCATCAACAGGTTTAATGCTCAAAGACCAACAAGATTCGCCGAGACACAGTTGAATCGATTTTCATTAATCGTGCATCACTAATTTAAGGAAGGCTTTCTTAGTAAACATCTTTAATACCAGCATTTTTATGATTATATTTTCTACAATAAAACAAAACATTTAATAGAAAATGACTTCCTTTCATGAGCACACTTTTCCTTTACATTATTAATTATTTATAATACAGTACATGTATTATTTATAATACAATACAATAACATATGTTACAACGCAAATAGTTACTAGTAGTTTATCTATGATTTTCCAAGAAGTTAGTTAGATAGTGTTTTTATGATTATCTCTGTTTTACACAGTTTGTTAACTATTCTGATATTTTGTTGGCTGTGATTCATTTGTATTTGAATCTGTTAAGTAAGAATGTAGTGTCAAGAATGGCAGTTATAAATTTTTCTTGCATCTAACTGTAACGTAATTCCGAAGTATTGTAGATCAAATATACTAATTAAGTTATTTAGTTATTGACTGTTATTTATTTGTTTATTGGCACAGGACACCTTGTTATTTGTCTTGAATTTTATTGTAATTCTGAAAATGATGAAAAAGTTTGATTTTGATGTACCAAAGTATCAAGATTTTAACTGCCATGGTGATGATGAGGAACTGGACAGATTTTTTGGTAAGATATAAAATGATTATAATAACAATCTGGAAATAGCTTTATTGTGTCTTGCACAATGTAATAGTATAATTTATTGTGGATTGAGCACATTGTAAAGTGTTCAGCTGGAAATCTTGAAGTTGTAGGGTAATTTTTTTTTCATTCTATGTCAACAGTGTCTGAGATTTTTTACATTTAACAACTAATCCTAGGGCCTAAATCTATAATTATTATGACACAACTTAAAATTTGTTTTGCTATGTGTCACTCTGGAGTGTTCATGCACATGTTAATGTTTCATTGCACTCATAACAGTGTAGTAACTGCCTGGAAAAGCAGCCTGTCAAGACTTGAAAAGCTCCTGTAGCAACTGCACATGAAGCAAACTATCTACCTGTTTCTTTTTATACTCTGTTATAACATGAATGTTGACTTTCATCTTCCTATATTCAATCAAGACTTCTATGTTAACTTTAAATTTATACCAAAATATTGAATTGCTTCGTATTATTAAATATTATGTTTTTTTTTAGAACAAGTTCTTATTAAAAACATTTTTCCAAATATTAAAATGTAGTTTATACCTTTCTGTTAAAAGCTGTAGCCATTCATTGGAATTGAGAGAACATGACATTGCTTGTAAATAATACATTGAAAATTGCAATGAAACTTGCAAAGAAATAGAGGGAACAAAATACACAGAATTTTTATTTTACTAAAAGCCCATTTCATGCTGATAATTGAGGGAAAAAATTTCTTGATTATCTCATTCTCTTTTTGAGATATTGAATTCAACGCTGTCATGTTCACATTTTTAAAACTAAAAGAACCAGTCAACTGCTTATTTCAGCTGCCTTTGCCAGAATCAGCACCCAATCCAGTTGTGAGATCCAGTTACGAAAGATCTGCACATGCACATACATTATCACATAATATGGTTTACTTTTTACTTTTTGAGTAACAGATTTAGTTGCAAATACCATCTGTATGACACTATAATACAGTAACAGATAATGTACATAGTGAAAAACTTTGTTTCTTTTGCTACATGTTTCTAATGTTCCTTTTTCAAATATCATATTGATCCACAATTTAGAAGTTGGTGATTCCAGCTATATTATTTTAAGTATGAAAATAAATATTTCAAAATAAAATATTTAAAAAATATGAAAAATATTTTCATTATTGTAACATAGCCACCGGACCACATATTCAAATGATTAGGATTATGACCTATTCTTCCCTTCAGTGGTCTATCAACTCACCTCATAAAGGCTACCGCGATTTCAAAACTCTATAGTTTCATCTTCAGGCCATTATACAAAATGTTAAATCCCTCTGTCGAGGTTGTCACAAAGTCAAACAAAACAATAAAACATAAATCACAAACACTAAGCACAATTACACGTTTAAAATATTCATCATGAAATTCGGCTTGGCCAAGCTACATGCGTGACTCATACGTCGTTACATTCCGGACTGCGGAGTCTCCATCATTAGTAGCACGCTTTTCGTTGTTATCAATTATGGTGCGTCTGTTGGTTTTTTTTTACTTACTCAAATCACTTATCCTTAATGCCATGTTATATATTAAATTTGATTTAAATGAAAGTTTTTCATTTAGGATGTTGTGGGGGTCTGATTTTTTGCTCTTGTAAATCTCAAACTCTTCAATGGCATCCATATAACTACTTTTATGACACAAATGTAATATTTCCTTGTTGGTATGGATGTCTTCAAATTTATGGTTTTTGTCCATAAGATGTTCTGAGAAAGCTGAGTTTGTCGATAATGCACTTCTGGGTATGTGCTCTTTAAATCTTTTCTTAAAAGAGCGAGATGTCTGACCGATATAGAAGCTTAGGCAGTCACTACATTTCATTTTGTATTTGCAACTGGCTTCTTTAATAATGTTGATAACTTATTACTTGTTCTGAAAGAGACATTTATATTTTCTTTGGCTAATTCTTTTTTTAGGGTGTGGCTAAAAGTTGAACCATATTCCGTGGAGATGTATGTTTTTTTATCAGGAACATTTTTTTTTTTTTTTGTTATTGCCAAACAATAAGACAAATTTGCTCTAACAAGACAAAATTCTAGCAATCCGTTGCTGCTATAAACAAAGCTTTATAGTTTAAACTAAAGCCATTTAAATTTGTTGGCTGAAATAATTCAGTTTTGCATGTAGTCGTAGATTTTGTAGCTTAACATTAATGCGCTCCTCTTATGATAACGTTTTTATAATTAACATGTATAAAACAACAGTATGTAAACTTTCATTTGTATGTATATATTTCCTATTCTAGACACTGATCATGAGGTTGAGCAGTTACAAATAAAAAAAGAAAAGATAACCCCTGAACCAAACGTTCAAGTACCGTTGAAGTTGGAGAATAATATCAAAACAGAAGAAAATTCCAGCTTATTTCAGAGCAGCACACCTAGAGTTATGAGAAAAGCAAGACGAAGTATTAACGGAAATATTCCAACTGCAACTGTTCCTCCTTATTCCAGTTTAGAAGATGTGTTAAAGTAAGTAAGAATTTAAAAGGCAAAATGTGTTGGTCCCTTCTCATTCCTACAGTAAAAGTATTGTATTATAACTTTCTCTACTGAGGCTAAAAAATTTCCAAGTGGCAAAACATGTGCACACTTCTTATTTTTGTACCTTGTTTCTCAGTATGCAACACATCATTCTAGTGTTAAAAGTAGTGCATAGTGTGTCAACTGAACCATGTTTTGTAAATAGTACATTTTACAAGTATTGCATTATTTTTTTTATACTTTTACAATACAGTGTATTTACGTCTATACGAAAAATTTTATTATTTGATATAAACGTTAGAGTTTTGTGACACATAAAATAAATAGACGAACTGATTGAAAGTGATATGTGATGATAATGCTATTTGACAACTAATTATTTGGTAAGTTTAAAAAGAATGCAGGTTCTATTGTAAATGGGGTTTTCCCTGACTTATCCCATGACAGGTCAACAAACCTTTCTCAAACAATGAGGCTGAGGAATGTATAGGAATACGAGGGTGGTCTGATAAGTTTCCGACCTCAACATGAAGATAGCAGCACTCGTCGGTGGCAGCACTCGAATTTCATTGTTCATCTGTTGACAGTTACTCACCAAAGTTTCAGCCATTTTGGACATGCAGTTGTTATGTAACAGTTGTTTGAGTGAGTTGATGTGAGTATTTTTATGAAAATGGACAAAATCGAGTATCAAGCTGTCATTAAATATTTGTTTTTGAAAGGCAATACGCCAGCGCAAATCAAAGATGAGTTGGATTCTGTGTATGGGGACTCTGCACCATCATTTACCACAGTGAAATTTTGGGCAGCTGAATTTAAACATGGCCGTAAGAGCTTGGGAGACGATGAACGTTTGGGACGTCCAAAAACTGCAACTACCGATGAAAACATCGCCAAAGTTCACCAAATAGTGCTAGATGATCGCCGAATTAAAGTGAGAGAGATAGCAGACGTTATGAACATGTCAAAAGAACGTGTTTTTCACATATTAAATCAACAAAAGCTGTCCGCGCGTTGGGTGCCGTGTTTGCTCACGTTAGACCAAAAACGTGTTTGAATGAACATTTTCAATGCTCTGTTGGCGCAGTTTAGGTGCAATAAATCCCAGTTTTAGCACCGATTAATTACTGTAGACGAAACTTAGATACACCATTATACGCCTGAAACAAAAATACAGTCCACATTTAGGACAATATAGGACACAATAAACTCACGTAGTATTAGATATTAAAATTTATTAATATCTTGAGAAGAAATGAAATTTTCGTAAACAATTTATTAAATTTGGTTAGTTTAAAACAATTACCCAACAATCAACAAAGGCCAGTTGTGGTTCAGATGTGACAGTGTGAGAAATGTAGAAAATATTGCAGGGGTACATTTAAAATTCACCGTATGTACTGTTTCGTACTTTCCAACTAGTATTTTTTTCATAGAAATGTGACAGCATATGTTGTATACAATTGCTTATTGTTGTAAACAATAAACATTGACAAAAATATAAAGAAACTTTTCATTTAACCGACCACTAATATTAAACATTGATTCTTTTATCAAGAAATAGATTTTGGAATATATTTATTAATTGTGTAAATATTGTTTAATAATTAATGTTTAAAAAAAATTCCATGACGTTATAGTGAAGCTATGGAACAGTTATTGGTGAAGAAAGAGCATAAAAGGAGGACATTATTTGAAGGGATTACTTTGAGTGTTCCTTCTCGAAAAGATCATACAATGACCACAAGGCAGGACCAAATTTCAAAAACTCCTAAGCTTGATTTAAGATCTCGTTCTGTTATCAGAAGGCAAGATGAAGTTGCAGGTTGTAAACGAAGAGGGTCTCCTGTTAACAGTACTCAGTCTAAGTACATTTGTATGGCAGAAAAAATTATGCATTTTGAAAGAGATACGCCTCCTCGTTTCCATTCAAAGCGTCTTTCAGGTGAGTATTTTAATACACCTTATACCTAGTATACTTTTTTCAGCAATTTTGTATAAACTATTTGGCTTTCAATTAATGGTAAAATTCTATAATATCAGTTGTGTTTAATTATTTCCAACTAGTGTGCCTGTGCGATCTTTTGCAGTTAATGGGATGAAATGCATTTAAATGAATCAAATAATATACAACAGTTTACAGCAAGACGTTGAACAGTGTTGTAGCATCTCTGTATAAATAATATTCAAAGTGACAACAGAATCTTCAGCCAATTTTTGTTTAGGTATTTCTTCTATGGCTACATTTACATCTGCGAAAGATTTAACTCTTGAGAAAACAACATATAATACACTAATCTTTAAATCAATACTTGTATTTAAAGGTACTGTGCACATCTTCCTATGTAAAATTGTTGCGAAACCATGTAGGCCTACTATTGCTTGTCATTATGAATAATTTCTGTTAAAGTAGACAGTATAGTTATATTTTAATAAAACAATGTCATTGATTAAATTTAGGTTATTTAATACAATTGGCCTAAGTAGACAGTATAGTTATTTTTTAATAAATCAATGTCGTTGATTATATTTAGGTTATTTAATACAATTGGCCTTACTCTGCTGTACTTTCATATTTAACATTATAATCTATAAATAATGACTAAATTCTGACATTGTACTTTACTTTTTCTTTTTTTTTTTGTGTTTAACGTCCGACTATTGTGCACGCTTTGGCTAATGCAGACGAATTGTACTTTATTGAAATACTTACAAAGCAAAGTACTATATACAAATTTTGCATTACATATCTAAATCAGGCTATAGTATTAACTGTTTGCTAAAAGCAGATTCTTTTACTTAATAACTTTTACATATTAGAACTTATCTAGATTGTCTTACCAATTTTACTTTAAAAACTGGTTCGGTCAATAACACAGATCTAAAAAATTATATTTCTGAAATTTGATTTGATGATTTTGGTCAATCTTTATGTTTTTTGGTGTGCTGAAGCCGAACATGAGGTCAGATTTTTTCTATCACGTAAGGAAATTGTTCAATCTCAAGTAAGGGCAGAGGTACTACCATTAAAAGAAAACAGAATTGGCGAATAAGAGTTTTCATGATCTTTTATTTATTTCAATGTTGTTTACTGTACAAAATACATAAATGAGTAGAAATAACAGCTTCAGAATTAACAGTGGCATATTTAGTTATTATTTTTATGAAAACGTTTTTTTTTCTCTTGAAAATTTCTCCGTGTTCGTTTCCGGGTGTAGGACTCTTCAGATGATTCACGCTGCAGCATCCAACAATAGTCAGCCATCATGTTTACGTTCCATTTGCCCTGATACCTACGTTCCATTTCCTTGATGTCCTGATGGAACCTTTCCCCTTGTTCTTCACTTACTTCCCCCAAGTTTTCCGGAAAATAATCCACATGCGAATGTAAGTGAACCTTCAAACTCATGTTGCAACCTTGTAATTGAAATGCCTTCAACATGCGTTCCACGATACTTCTGTAGTTGGGATCCTTCACGTTACCAAGGAACTTCTCAACAACATCTTTAAAAGAATTTCAAGCTTCCTTCTTCTCATTCATGGTCTGAGTGAAATGTGGATCTGTGGAAAGTTTCCGGATATCTGGGCCTACAAAGATCCCCTCTTTTAGCTTTGCATCACTTAATCCTGGGAACTTGGAGCATAAGTACTTAAAACATTCACCTTCTTTATTGAGAGACTTTCTGAATTGTTTTATCAGCCCTAGCTTTATGTGTAGAGGAGGTAGCAGGATTTTGTCAGAAGGAACCAAACTTCTCCTAATTACATTTTTTTGGCCTGGCGACAGAGCTCCTCGTGATGGCCAGTCTTTGTTGTTCCAATGGGAATTTCTGTCTCGGCTATCCCATAAACATAAAAAACAAGGGAACTTGGTGTACCCTGATTGCTGACCTAAGAGCATAGTGAGTACTTTCAAGTCTCCACATATCAACCAGTTATGCTCATTATAATGAATTCGTTCGAGAACTAATGACAAATTTTCATATGTTTCTTTTAAATGTACCGAATGGCCAACTGGAACTGAAGCATAAGTATTGCCATTGTGCAACAAAACAGCCTTTAGACTTCGCTTTGATGAGTCTATGAATAGACGCGTAATGAATCGGGTCATATTGTACACCAAATTGACTCATCAGACCAAGAATGTCTTTGCAATAAACAAGATTCTCATCCAGAGCAAAGTGAGGAACAAAAACTGCTTCACGGTGTCGATACCATGAAAAAGAAGTGCCTGGCTGTAATAAATTTTTGTTTTTAAGACAGGAGCCAAGTAACTGAGCTGCATCTTTTGGAAGTCCAAGATCTCTCACTAAGTCGTTCAACTCCTGTTGAGAAATAAGCTCAGGTTCATCCTCTGAACTGCTTGCTTTGAACTCACTGTGTACTTCATCGCTCTTCGACATACAGGCTTCTCTATTAGCTTCCCTATCTATACTGTCCAGGTCACGAGGGGGCTGAGGAACTATCAATCCAGGACCGTTATGTCTATAGCAGGTATATTATGTTCTATGTATTTGAAAAAAATCTGTACGTGATAGAGAAAAACTGACTTCATTTTCGGTTTCAGCACACCAAAAAACATAAAGATTAGCTAAAATTATCAAATCAAATTTTTGGTTGTAGACCTGTGTAATTATTATATGAACGAAAGGAAGAGAGGTTAGGATGTTCTTGTATTTTTTATGAAATTGCTATCGATAATTGAACGTCGGAATTTATTGTTTACTAAAAGCAGTTTTATTTAATAATATTTAAATATTAGAACTGGCCTAGATTGTCTTACCAATCCTACTTTTAAAAACTGATTCGGTCAGTCGGGTCAATAATTATTTAAGTCTTGGATAATTTAAATATTACTTTAATTTTTTTTTTTTAGCTCAGTCAGTTGTTTTGATACACAATTATTCCGGTTACCTATGCCTGCTAATGTTTTTTTTCTTAATTTGGGCAATTAATTTCTGAACATTTTGGTACCAAAAACTTCATAATATGCGTAGAACTTTTATAAATTTTTCCAAAGTATGCATAAACATCAATTTTCAGGACAAAAGTCTTGGCACTCAATAGCGAAAATACCCATGGCAATTTTTGTACATATTCTTTTTATTCTGGCCCTAAAGGGTCTTGCAATGAAGCGGTGACTTTAATGCCGATTACTATATTTCATCATTTTTATCAGAAGTTTATAAACTTCACACTCACAAAATTTATTTATTTCTCCTTTCGAGTAAGGTAGGACAAACATGAACAATTTATTTTAAACTGATTTTGACCAGTAAATAAATTAAATTTGAATGTACTATAATATATCTTTTTCTTTGAATTGTGTATTATAACGGAAAATTGTAATCCGGATTGGTCTGTTCTCAAATAATCAGGATTTTTAAATTTCACTCTACTTTCAAAAGTAAACTATGAGTTAGAAAGGATTAAATTAAACCCAAAAATAATTAAGTCTGTTTGACTCATTTTTAGGAAATTTTCAAAGGCGCCAGAATTTTATACCTCATCGAACTCTTGCAAAAACTCCCAATCTGACTGCATTACATCGTAATCGTCCAGTAAATGAACCTTCACAAGAAGTAAAAGAAGAAATGGAGCTAGAAGAAATAAGAAAGTAATTAATCTACTTTTTTAACACTAATAACCATTTTTTTTCTTACTATTTGAATTATATTGAAAGAATGGTAAGTTTTTAATGGATAAATCTATTGTGGAACCACTGGGCTACAAAATGGTTTTCAAAGTGTGTGTGTGTGTGTGTGCATGCGTGCATGCATGTATTGAATTAACCATTGATGAAATTTGGTTTACGGGTGTAATTTATTTTATCATCAAGTTATTGTTAGTTTTCAGAATGTTTGGTTTTAACCATTGGCACTTGTCAGTCCATAACGTATAACCCTAATATGCCCAAATGTGCCATAATTCTTCATATTGTCCAAACATAGTTCTTACATGTATAAACATAGTTCTTTCAACTGTTAATTTTTGTAACCCTGCTATTGGACCACCACTTTTTTTATATAGTAGGTTTAAACCTATTTTTTACCGTCTGTTGGGCTGTTTACCTAGTTTTGTAGCTACCATGGTTTTGAATCGAGTACAGTTTCATTCTGAGACCATATAGTACATCCAAAACTCCACTTTGCACTTGAAGAAGATATTGATAATATTTTAAATATTGTAGATCTTTCAATTTCAAAAATAAGCCATAATTTTAGTCGGAATTAAAATATTTTCAGTCATCCTTTAACCTCTGATACTGAGTATGCTTTTTATAATGGTATCTGTCTGTTTATATAATGTCCTAGTCCGTTTATATTTTATGCTGCAACTCTACTGTATTTAAAATACTTTTTTCGAAATATAAAATTTTTGTAAATATCGTATATGAAAAATATAAAATCATATCCTAAAAAAGATGTGTTGTTTTTAGGAATCAAGTAAAAGCGCATCCACTTAATAAAGATATATTAAAAGAACCTTCAATTCCAGTGAAGCTTCCGCCAAAACCACCTACAAAACCTCAACCATTTAAGTTGACTGAAGTAATCAAAAAGGTTAGTAGTTTTTATTTGGGTGTAGAATATATTTCTTAAAATAATAAGTATTACGAATGGGTAATGATACGTCGTCATAAAATATAAGTACAGTTTAGTACTTAACTTCACTTGGTTTATCAAAATTTATTAAAGTAATAATAATATATTATATTTGGTTTTTTAGTGTAAAAACTATTTTTTGTACAGAAAATATTGTAGTTGCCTTAAATATTTCATGTCCCTTTAATGTTTTTTTTATGATCATGGTCCAACAGGGTTGAGTGCTCTAGATCTGATGGATTTGGTCTGGAGCCTGTTCATTACAGGGCCATTTCGTGCAAGACACAGCTCTTCACTGAAGTAGGAAGCAATTTATTTAAGCATACCATTCCATCGTCTTGAACAGACTCGAGCAGTAACCAGACATTCAACTGGATGACCACCGTTCAGGTCCCTTGACCCGCTCGGTACAACTTAAATATCGGTCAGTCTGATGCATCTCTGAACTACAAACCTTAAGGTCTTGGGTTCAACACTTGTACAGACTGCCATAAACTTTATTACTCAAGAATTGTAGTTACTCATTCTCACTGGTCTTACTGGCATAAAATGTCAGCACTTAAGGGGAAATTCCCCTTTTTTTCGTATCGATGACAGAAAGTGACGCTAGTGCTCGCTAAGGATCATAGTTTATGTCATTTTTCCTATCTGCCATTTAACAAAATCACTGCTTTTTATGTTGCAATGTCCACACAATAACTGGCGACTATTATACTGCATATTGTACGGTTTTGTTCATATCTCATTTTTATTTACTGCAATACTTAATAGAGTATTGTAAAGTAGAATTTTGTAAAATCATTTTTTTCTCAGAAATAACAGTTTTCCCGTTTTTTTAAATAAATCATGTTAACTCACATAATGCAAGGTTTTACCGTATGTTTAAGTATAACATAACTTCTGTTATCGATGACTATTGTCAGTGATAACAGTTTGAGCTTCTGAAACTTGATCAGTTTGCACATAAAAAAAATTGTTACTTTAAATATTATTTGTTTATCTCTCCATTTTTCTGTTTTGGGAGTCTGAATCTTTTTCCAAAGGAGGAATAGTTGCTGATTGCAATAATTTGTTATTAGTAACAGTTTTGACAAAGTTATCATTATGTTAATAGATTTTTCTAATGTCATAAACAATGTTCAGGCAAGTTTCCGACTTTCTGAAATTGTGTGGTTACCATTTTAATTCACATTTTTTTATAATTAAATTTCTATTTGTAATTTGTTAATTGTTGTTTTACGTAATTAGTTTTACTTATCAAAAGTTCCAACACAAAAAGCTGTTTTGAAGATTTTCTGTCTTAATACATGATAGAAGTGAATTTCCAAAAGGTAACAATATCACCACATGGCAACTTTTTTTATCTTGTACTTTCTTTAAATTCTGATTTCACTCATAATTAGTGTTGAAATCTGCATGAATTACAGTTTTAAATTTTCACAATACATTGACAGTATAAAATTGAACCATAGTCGTCAACATATTCATTTTTAAGTCTATTTATACATATTTTAATGCTAAATATTATAGTGAAATCAAGATTTCCAAAAACATACTACAAAATATTAGAATTTTTAAATTGTTGAACAGATTTTACTATTACTAAAATTGATTTTTTGCCACATTTCAATCAAATTGGACCAAAATTTCAAACACTAAAGTGTAATTATATATATATATATTTATAAAATTTGTAATGATCCCTTTCAAAAAATATTCCAGAGTTTAGAATTTGCGCTAATTTCAAGGTTCTGTATCTGTATAAGCATATTTATTTACAATTTTTAGCATAGTTTGTATCAAATTTGTCTTGTTCTATACACCTAAAGGAATATTTATTTTAACAGTAATGTTTTTTTTTACACAGCCTGTTGTTGAAGGAACGCCATTTCACTTCTCAGCAAAACCAGTGCCCAAAGCTGTTTTAGCAACTCCTACTATTCGACCACTTCGAGAAAGAGTTGTTAGAGTTCCAGTCGTGGAGGTAAAATTTATATTTAGACAAGCTTAAAATGTTAATATTAATTATACAGTAATCCCTTGTTATTCGGTTAGGTTCTTAGAATATCCCATGGATAATGAAACTATGAGGCAATATATAAACATAGGTTCAATGCAGTATTAATCGTTTTTACAGGATATTAACATAATAGAAAAGCATGAATATAGTTCATACATGAAATATCTCCGTACAAAAACATTAATACTATAAATAAACTACACTAAGATCGTCACAATATTAAACAAGCACAGGAACAAGATAACCTGGTTCACAGAGATAGACAAGGACCTGGCAAACAACGCAATAGACTCAGAAATTATAGGAGACAGAGCAATATTCAGAAGTACAATACGGCAACTTGAGTTGTGGGAGAATAAAAGATCCACGTGCAGGAGAGAAAGAGAGTGGACGCAAGAGGACAGAGAAAACCACTCAAGGAAAATGAAGGAATCATGGGCTAAGAAGTTGATTAAGCGTGCCCTCTAAATGGGCTATTTGATAAAAAAAAAAAAAAACACACTAAGCAGGAGAAACTGTTATTGAACTTTTCTTCACTTTGTTTTTTGATTAATGTCTGTAGATTTGTTGTTGTTCGTAGATGTTGCTTTAGTAAACATATGTTATTATAGTAGAACCCAGCATGCCTGACCTCTGAATATCTATCACCTAAGCATAACTGACTGTCTGTCAGGTGAATCATCACTTTTAGGAAATGCATTTATAACTTACCACATGTGTACTTATTGTGCACACATAGACACGTTAAAGCAGTCTGTGTATGTGTTGAAGTGTTTACAACTATGATGGTAAAACACACACATCAGATAGTTTTGTTTCAGTGTTATCCTCCAACTTGATAAACGTAGTAACATGAAAATTTAAACTCAAATTTTCACAAAACTACTCATTTTCTTTCACGTGAGCATTCCGACCTTCCCCTGTTCAAGAGTGGTGGAATTATATTGTAATAAATGAAAACATTTTGTTTTATCACATGGTTCACCCACAAGTCACTAATGACATAAATAAAACCAACTGACCACCACTGTACAGTGATTCTGTGAATGTATGTATATTGTTATATTTTAATACCAAAACTAATATAGGAGAAAAATTTTTTTTTAATTTTAGAAGTATTAATTGTTCGATGGTAGGAAGATTAATTTAAAGCTATAATAATAGTTCTTCATAATAGAGTTCAAATATCTTGGGGAATGGATTAGTTGGAATGCAGATGAAGGCAAGGCAATGGAATCCAGGAAAAACAAACTTGAATTGGCCTTCCAATTGACGAAAGAAACATACAATAAGAAATCCCTTTCATGGGGGTCCAAAATTAAACATTATAAAACAGTGATCAAGCCGGAAGCACTGTACGCAGCAGAAACATTAACCATGAATCGCATAGGCCAGATAGAAAAGCTTGAAATAACGGAAAGGAAAATCTTAAGAAAAATTATAGGAACAAAATTTCAGGATAATAAGGTAGTATATATAAGAAATGAAGCTCTCTATAAGAAAATTGAAAAACTATCAGATACTATGAGAAAAAGGAAAATAAATTTTTACGGCCATCTTCTTAGAATGAACTCCAATAGATTGACGAAACAGGTGTTTGATTTTTTCCATAATCGTTAAACAAAACCGAACGGGCTTAAAGAAATTGAAAAAGACCTAATAGAATTAAAAATTACAGAAAATTCACTGCTTGACCAAACTGCTAAGATAAGTACCAAGGACGAAAGAATAAGATTCCAAGATAAAACCAAAATAAGACCTAAACCTGTCATTTCGGAAGATGAGAGGAAAAGAAGATCGGAAAGAATGAAGAGCTACTGGGAACAAAGAAAAGTACAGCGCGCAAGAAATGATTGATTCAGTGTACCCCAAAGAGGGTGAAACGAAGAGAAGAAGAAGTTCTTCATAATTAAAAAAAGCTGAAGGGAGTTTAAATATAATGAATTTTGTTTATAAATTCATTATATTAAGCCTAGCCTAATTCACTAACATAAAATTGTAGGCTAGTTTTGAAATAAATAAATTATGTGTGTAATCATGCATTTAAGTAAAACTTACGGCCTCCTCGGTGGCCTAGTTGATAGTGTATTAGGCTTTCACCCCGAGGACCCAGGTTCGATTCCCGGCCAGGGCTTGGCATTTTCATATGCTATAAATCATCCCATCGTCTGCATTAGCCCAAGTGTGCACAATAGTCAAACGTTAAACAAAAAAAAATTAAGTAAAACTGAAATTATAGCAGATAAAGACATTGAAAGCAGAATAATAAGACACTAATTGCAATGGTGATTAAATATAATTTAAAACTTGTAAATGACTAAGTTTAAAAGTTAGTTTAGTAATTTGCGTACCTACAAGAATAAAATGTGATTTGTTAGTGTAGTGTTAAAATGAATAGTAAAAAAAGTACAATAGAGTCTCAATGAACCATCAGGTTAATTCAGTTATCTGACATCTTAAAACAGTCTTCCATAGTAAATAATTTGTAATAAGTAATAGATGTTACGTTCTAGACAAAACAAAACACTGTAACTGGACACCATTTATTTATAGCATTGGTGACAGCAGCTGACACTAATTGTTACACTAAGCAAACATTAATTGATAATCATAAAGTAAACTATGCCATCATCTAGTAGAATAAGATACAAACACTTTAAATATTGTCAATAAATTTGGAAAGAGTGCATAATATTTCTATTGAAAGATAAACATTCTCGCTCTGGTAACAGTAACATCAGTACTCAGAGTGATACGTGCATGGTGCTCTCACATATGTTACTGAATACTGGTCAAAAGGTTTAAGTACAGGTAATTTACTGTATTAAAGCCCTGTATATATAAAATTTGTATAATACAATACAGAGTTAAATAGAAAATTTAAGAGTTATACCATATTTTCCAAAATAATATTAATAATAAAACATTTTGTGCTATAAACAGAGAATAGTTTATAGCAGATAATGGCTCTGAAATGGATAATCGTTCAGCAAAACGGAGAAATAAAAACCTAATCTTAACTTTTGTAGATTTCAAGAAAGATTATGATTGCATCCACAGGGAATCACTGATAAAAACTTTGAAAGAATTTTGCCTACATACAAAATTAATCAACCTTATCAAAATTACACTTCAAAACACTCAATCCAGAGTGACATTCCAAGGGGAAGTTTCAGAACCTTTCGAGGTTAAAACAGGATTAAGGCAAGGAGACTGTCTTTCTCCCTTACTCTTCGATTGTGTGTTGGAGTAAATCATCAGAGAATGGAGCAAGAGTACTGGACAGATAAAAATAGGGACAAGAATCAGACTTAACTGCCTGGCCTTTGCAGACGATCTAGCACTCCTCTCAAATAATTGGGAAGAAACGGAACAGCAAATCAAATCGCTGAAAAACATAGGAGGAAAGGTCGGCTTACAGATATCCTTCGAAAAGACGGAAATAATGCCACCAAAAAAGTCAGAACAAAAGTCTATAAAAATAGAAGGCGAACGAATAAAGATAGTAGATAATTTTAAGTATTTGGGAGAAAATATCACTAGAAACATAGCTGAAAACTGGCAATAAAAAATAGAACAAACAAATTAAAGAAGGCCCTAAAGTTAACTGGGGGAACGTATAAGAAAAAATCATTTTCTATAAAGTCGAAAATCAGACATTATAATACTGTCACAAGACCGGAAGTGACTTATGCTGCGAAACTTTATTTAATCTAAGAAGCCGAAACAACAGAGGAGCTTCAAAAAGTGGAAAAAAAAAGTATTGAGAACCATTATCAACAAAAAACACATGGTAGAAGGAACATACAGACTGCTGCCAAGTTCAGCCATCTATCAGATAATATTAGAAAGAGGAGACTGGCTTTTTATGGACACCTAATAAGGCTACCAGAAGAAAGACTGACGAAGAAATTCCTAAATTACCAACTCAAGATGAAAGTAAAGAATGAGTGGCTTAAAGGAAGTGGAACAGGACCTAAAAGAATTAGGGATAACGGAGGAACGTCTGAAAGAAAGAAGGGGAAAACCAATCCTTAGGAATAAAAACACTAGATCAAAATTTAAAGAAGGAACAAAAAGAGTTGCCTTTTACTTGGAGGAAGTTGGACTACAGAGATCTATAAGACCGAAAAAGTATTGGGAGAGTCTCAAAAACCTAAAAGAACCAAAGTTGAAAGCCCAAAAG
Source organism: Callitettix versicolor (assembly GCA_022606455.1). Lineage (NCBI taxonomy): Eukaryota > Metazoa > Arthropoda > Insecta > Hemiptera > Cercopidae > Callitettix > Callitettix versicolor. The sequence goes on from CM040184.1 coordinate 7,509,454, forward strand.
AACCAAAATTGACTAAATGTGTTCCATTGAGAGCTAAAAAAAAAAAAAAAAAAAAAATTAGTATAGTATGCTTAATTACCAAAGGTATAGGTGGACTATTTCTGTTATCCATTTATTCTGTCATTCGTCAATCCAGTTTGCCCCCAGAATGGTGGTTAATCGAGACTAATATATATATATATATATAATTGTTTAGATTTTTAAACAATAAGTATAAATATGCACATAAAGTCCAAAAAGTTTTGTTAAAGTATTAAAACTTTAAAATTTTTGTGATTAAATGTAGAATTAGTAAAACGACAAGATGGATGATGGTGACTGGGAGATTAATTTGTGAACATGGATTCATGGGTTATACCTGTTAAATTATACTACAAATCAAGCTTGGACATACATAAATTGTTAGGTAATATATAAACGAAAGTGAGTTTAAATTGAACATTGAAAACAAAGGAATATAATTTAAGTTGTAATAATAAGTCATGATTGAATATAAGCATTGAAAGTTGAGTTCGGAACATGAATACGTGAGAGATATGGCTTACTTCATACGAGATGCTTAAGTCACAAATTTTAAAAATAGTGTCAGTTTTAACTTGATGCTCAGAGTTTGATAAAGTCAACAAGTATGTAATTAAAGAGTTTAAATAAAATGAAAAATAAAGTTTTTAAGAATAATTTTTGAAATAGTAAAGTGCACATTTAGTTCAACTGAGCTGCAATCATATATATATATATATATATATATATATATATATATATATATATATATATATATATATGTATGTATGTATGTGTGTGTGTGTGTGTGTGTGAGAGAGAGAGAGAGAGAGAGAGAGAGAGAGTTTTGCAAGTATTTGAGAACATTTATTTGTTGATTTTTTTTTTAAATTAAGAATATTTTTGAACTTCAAAACAATTTTTTTATTAATAATTTTATATATATTGTATGAATGACATAGACATATGCCTATTGAGGAATAATTGTAATAATAATATAGACTTCAAATACATCTCAGATCAAACTAGTTAACCTGAGATTCGGAGCAAAAAGCTCCTTAAATTATAAAAATTGAAATAAAAAGTAAAAATAATCATCCAAATTGTGAATTAAAAACATATCATTAGTCTGTCATTACATAACATCAATATTTTATTATTAAGTAACATTGTAGACTAGTCAAGGTAGGAAAACAGTAGGCTTTGGAAAGAGGAGAGAGATATAGAGATTTTTTAATAAAATGTAATTTAGAAGGACTTAATAAAAATTGATCCATATTTGAATTATGTAACAAGCACTCAGCATATTTAAAAATGTTCATGTAAATTTAAAATTATTAAATTACAATATTTTTTAACACATTCACTGGTGATAGAAAACCTAATGCTTATGGTGTACGCTGCATTTTTTATTTCTTTTTTTTAATGAATATTTTTTTATATATATATTATTAAATGCTTATGTCAAGGTTTAAAAGTAAATTTGGGGTGTAATTTAAAAAAAATAATAAATAAACAGTATGCATAGTTTTTGGAGTTTTTAGTATATGCCATCACGTTTCAGTAAATATGCGGTAAACACCAAATGGTGTTTTGTGTGTATTACGCATATTAAACGTTAGTTAGGCTGTATAACTTAAAAACAAAAATAAAAAAATATGTTTGGGTTTATTTGCTCCCAGTAAGACAATAACAACTAAATCACATATGTGTAGTGATTTATTAGTCTACATCGATCTTCCTAAAAATATTTATTATGCTATTTTTGGAAACATTTTCCAAGACAAAGAGCTGGTTTCTCGTACAAGCTTCACACATGTAAGTCATATCTTTTCTGATGTAATTCCTTTTGCAAACAATGCAAATCCTACGTAGTGGCTTGCCTTTGCTCATCATTTTGAACTTAGTAGGTAAGTGTTTTGTAGACACAACTTGAGATTTTTCGGGTTTCATTGGAGTCAAAAGGTCTTCGATAATATTTAGCCTAAAATCTAAAAATGACATTTTCTTACCAATTTGGTATTTGTTGTAGAGAAGATAGGCATTCAATAAGCTCATCTGTAAGCTGTAAATAAAGAGTGTCTTATACCATCTTATTGTATTTATTTCGCAAGGATATTAACTTAAAAGATGGTCCTGCCTATCGATACCACTCATGTTGTCGTTATACCTACTTATAGGCAAGAGTTTGAGTTTTTCTTGTCCTCTCTTGTTGGCAACACTAATCATTTCATTTCGTACTGGTTTGAAATGTAGTGGAATTGTCTCCCGTTTTCACTAAACAAAAAACGAAAAAAGTAACAACGAAGAGCACTGTAAGATTGTGTAACCTATAAATAACACCGTATGCAAGCACTGTGTTCCACTTACGAAATGCCACCAATAGGCAGGAAGACAAAATCGGTAATCTACAAAGAGCGCTGACCGCCAAATGGTGTTTGTAGCAACTGACGCAAAACTCTAAAACGCCAAATGGCGTTTGCAGCAGTGAACGTGTTAATGTAAGTATTTATAATTTGCCTTCTATAAGTGACGGCTGGATAACAATGTGGTATGAATAATTAAAAAGTAAGTCATATAATATGGATGTTTTAAATTTATTATGGATGGTGCGTGGTATCTGGAATAAGACTGGGAATTGGGAAGGTCACCAACAACCACTGATGTTGTGGTTTGTTTTATTTAGTAGTAGTCCATTGTCCATAAAAAAATATTTTTAAAAATAATCTTGTGTGAATAGTTTTAATATACAGTTGTTGTTTTTTTTACAGCAAAATGGCACATCTTGTGTAATAAAAAAGAATGATGTTGTATATCAAGGCATTAAAACCCAGGCAAATTGTAAACGAACTACTGTACCACAACCTTTTAGTTTCGAAGAACGCGACAAAGAATTATTGTTGAAGAAAAAAACAAAAATTAAGGAAGTAAGTTCAATAAATTATTATACAGTAAGTCTGGTCAGAAATGTGTAAAATTTTGTGATTAAAGACAATAATAGTGTCCAAAGGACAATAATCCCTATTGGTGATGTAAGGGATAATGTGTTACCACAATTAATTACTGAAATCGTTTACTTTTTTAAACTTGTTCTAAAATTTTCTTTTTATTTATTTTTTCAAAAAATTTGACAGATTTTAATTATAGGTTATCATAAAGGTACCACATCGGGTTGGTAGACTAAATCAAAATTTGAACTATAGGTACCATCACTGTTAATGTTCTAACAGTTATGGTAGATAAGAATGCTAGAGGAAGGGGTTACAAAAACCTCAGCCACTGCCCTGCTATTGACGGACCTATTGTGAATGTAATCCTTGTAAGTATTAGTTCAGAAGATTAGTGCCCTTAATAACTCTCAGTAATCCACTGACCATTTCATCCTGCTGGAGGTCCATAGGTTCCTGAAAACCAAAAACGGTTAGCCTTCTGCTAGCAAGAGCCTTACAATCATAAATTGTGTCCTGCAGTTTCTCTTCTTTCCCACATAACATGCACACAGTTTCTTAGTGGTACATTCCTATCCTGTCCAAGTATATCCTTAGACCATAGTGCCTTGTAATAAGCCCCGTGGTTTTCCTGAGTTGTGCTCTGCCCAAGATGTCTGATGCCCCCTAAGTCTTTCATGAGAAACCTTTCTTAAGAGGCAATTGTTGTGAGAATGCCCACGAAGTTTGTCCAGTCTTTAGTGTTTCTTGTTAATCCACCTGTTGATAGCAGAAATTCCTAAAGCTGGCTCAGATGCAGATCCCATTCCAGCCAGTCAGTCTGCCTCCTCATTACCCTTAATCCCCTTGTGCTCCAGAACTCAGTAAAGAATATCTCAGTTTTCTATGTACAGTGTTGAGGTTCTCCTGACACTCCCAGACCAGCTTGGATTGAATTATAGGACCTGCAAGTGCTTTGATTGCTGCTTGATTGTTGGTATAAATATGAATTTGAGTGTTCTTGAATCCCGTGTTAAATTCTCCTAAACACAGTCATTAATGGCCATTATCTCAGCTTGGAATGCTATTACATACTGTCCCAGAGTAACACAGATTCCTGTCCACCTTAGGTCTCAGACAGTACACCCCAGCACAAATGCCAGTCATTGTCTTGGACCTATCTGTATACTGTGTGAGGTCTCGAGTTTCCCAACACACGATCTACCTCCTCAAATGTCATTTTGATATCAAGGATCTAGAAACCATGTGTCATTTAACCATTTGATCAGTCCCCCCTTGAGAATCGGGTCTATGTTCTTTTATGTGATTCTAGCTTGCCCCAAAGATGAGGATAGCCAGGCACCACTTTCCTGCAGGCTGCTTTATGTGCCTCCATTATGACAATGAGGGAACCTGAGAACAAACTCCATTGCCGCCATTGGTGTCGTGTTCATGGTTATACACAAGCAGACCTATCTCTGGATTTTAGTCAGAGATTCCCAGGCCTCCTTCTGCTGGGCCTTAGCCCACTACACCACAGCACATCTTATGATCCCAGTATAGATATACCTTATCATGCCTGGCCTCAAGCTCCATGTTTTGTCAACCATTCTACTAACTGCCATCAGTCACTTATGATTTTCCCCATAATTCACCCGATCTGCATTCCAGGTTAATTTGGTGTCCAATCAAACCTAGATACTTCTTCATTTGCAACAGGGAGTGACTTCCTAAAGAGCTTAAGTCTTTGTAAATGTGGGGTGACTCTCTTTCTAGTAAAAGGAACCAGAATAGTTTTCCTGGGGTTAACCCCTAATTTCTCTGGATGACACCAAGTTTCTACTAGTGATAGCTAGTTTCTGCTTCATGAGACCTATGACTGTGTTACTATGTTATCCCCAGATTAGCAGCACCATGACATCATCTGCTGATTCCGTCTGGACCTGGTGATTTGAATGGGTGAATCCGTCTCACCGTCTCTAAAATGACAATCTGGTTTGCTCGCTCCCTTCATGCATTCTTGACCTATGAGTAGGGTAGTTGTTCCCTGAGTAGGACTTCTAGAATGTCTCCCCTAGTTGTATACTTTCCGTTAGGACCTATGAAGAAGTGAAGCCATGGGGTTCAAGGCTAGGACCTTGTGAAGTAGTTCTCCTGGAGAAGTATGGTCAACCTCTTCACAAAACTTCCTCAATGAATCACATCTTGCCCTTTTTAATGCAAATTTCCAGGAACAATTTGATCTAGACAATAATGATCCATCAAATTCTGGTCCTAACAGTTTGTCACCCATTTAACTCCATAACCAGACAGATAAATTCAGTAGTCATAACTGTCTGGTAGTTCATAAAAGTATAGATGTTTTTTCATACACAATATGGGGCAGTAAAAGGAAACAGCTGTCAGTAAGTGATAAAACCAAATTACCAAAGACCTAGAACAGGGCTTATTAAATTTTTATGTTCGTAAAAAACATGAATTTTCGTCAATAACAATTTCAACAGTATGGGAATAATGCAAGAAACTTACAAATGCATTTAATGAAATCATACAAATGTTTCATTCATTGTACACTAATTTTTTTTAATGCAGAATTTATTATTAAAACATTATATTACATTTAATTTTCTTTTTAGGGTTTTTTTTGACGTAAATTTACAGTTGTGGGTTGGCAACTTAGAGGTAGTGAGTACTCAGTTTCAATGAGCATATTTGGTTGGCTCCTTAAATCTTGTTAAAACCGAGTTCCACTATAGTTAATTTTCTTGAAGTGATTCATTATTTACTTTAATTATTTTGTGTTAGCTTTTGAAAAATGTTTTTGAAACTTATTTAATTATTGTGACTGTAGAAACTTGTTTGTTTTTAGTATTTCGAAGAAGAGAAAAGAGCCCGCGAGTTTCATGCAAATCCATTACCAACATTTGTCTCCGCAACTTCTAAACGGGATATTTCAACAATTTTACCAACTGTGCCAGATGCACCAAAATTCAAAACTGAAGAACGTATCCAACTTCGCATCAGAAAGAGTAGTGTAAGAGAATTTTATTTTTGTAATTAAAAACCAGACTTTTCCAAAAAAAGTTTTTTTAATAATAGGAAGAAATCTTTTTTTTTATTACAATGGAAGCCCTCTTAAATGATCCTCATGAGACCAGATCCCTAGTCAAATAATTAAGAAGGTTTTTTTCCAGAGGGCTATAACTTCCATACTATTCCTGGTTTTCCCACTCAGCTTATTGTGCATCCGCAATCATAGATTCAATCTTTCCAATCCAACCCCAAGTTTTTGGAGAACCATAAGATGCTTCGGGTGGTGTTCCATCATCTGTCCTCAAATCCATAGAGTGTCTAGATATTAAAATCATTTCCTGCCCAAAGCTGGACAGTCAACAAATGTATGCTGAGCTATTTCCTCAGCTGCACCATATTTCCTACACAAAAGATTTGTCGTTGTGGAAACCTATTTTTTGTAGATGATGCGGAATGTCTAGTGATCCGTCAGAATCTCATCACTTTCCATATTTTCATCCTGTTCAGGCTAAGGACATCATCTGAGAAGGATCTGGCTGAACTTCTGACTCTTACTGTACAAGGCATTCTGTTCTCCCTTTTATATTTCTTAGCAACCCACTTGAAGACATGCTTGCACACTATAATATAAGATACTCCAAATGCAGGATCTGGGACAATAAAAGGGCTTTTGGCTTCTATCCTGGCATACTGATCCGTCTTCATTCCCTATTGTGCACTGATGTCCTGTGATCCACAACAACTGGACTTTGTTTTCATGGGTTTTTGATGGCAAGATAAAAATCCTACACTATCTTAGCTTTATAGTTGTGGTTTGCCAGAGCCAATAGTAAAGCACTACTGTCATTTTATATAGATTTGTATAGGTGGTCTTAACTTTGTATTCCCATCTATAATTCTTCTGAATCGATGGCCTTAACTTTGTATCCTCGTCTATCTTTTGATGGACTCTGTAAAGCCAGTGATCCACCTCAAAAAATGTTATCAGCATTCCAAGGCTTTCACTAATTCTCTCTTTGGGTCTGACTCCTTATAAACCTGACCAAGTTCCTTTAGTTGTTTTTGATTCATCTCTGTATCAGGTCAGTTCATTTCTCATATAATTAGGTTTACTTTGGGATATTTTTTTTGTCACCACAATTAACACAAAATGGTATCTCAGAGTCAATGATCTTGTTCATCCAGTCTAATAACATTTGAAGAATGCTTAACTCTGACAAGAAGTCACCAACACCAGTAAGTTTACTTGCCTGATGGTATCGCTAGCTGCACCTACGCTGTATTGTAAAAACAGAAAAGTGACCTGTTCTAATTCCTATTTTTTTTATTTACAGGCTTTAGAGGAACAAGTTAAACCTTTTAAAGCCCAGCCTGCTGTCATTCTGAAGAAAAAGCCCTTTCAACCAACAAAATCGCAGCAACCTGTTACATGTCTTCCAGAAATGGAACTACATACAGAGCGAAGGGCAATAGAAAGAGAGGCCTTTGATTTGGAAGTCAAGGAGCGAGAACAATTGTTGGAGGGTCTTAAAAGAGAGGTATTAATAATATCTGTTTTGACATTGGGAAACATTTTCCATCATTGCTGATCATTTAGCACTACCCAGGGGACATGTACAGCTTAAAGTGTGCTGCGGATGCGATATACTTTGTCCCCCGGCATTACAAGCAATTGCTGACAACACATCTGCAGGCTGTATGATAGAATCGATCCAGAAGAAATACAAAATAGTTAAACATATTACCAAGGAATTGGTTCTGCAGTGGATCCCGTCACATGTAGGCATACAAGGGAATGAGCGGGCAGACAAGCTGGTCAAACAAGGAACCCTTATAGTGCAGAAACCAAAAAGAATGCTCACACTGGAGGCTAGGATTAGTGCACTGAAGCGAACATCTTATCTTGAATTTACAAAGTCAAGGAAGACATAAAGAACAAGCCTTATGAGAATGTATTCGACTTGTATGGGAAGGTCAAGGATCTCCAGAGGAGGACATCTGTTGCAGTCTTTCGGCTGACAACTGGACACGACTGTCTGAATGAACACCTGAAGAAAATTAAGATATTAAACTAAGACAACTGCATATTGTGTGAATGCCCAGACACCATCATGAACAAGGACCACCTCCTGGTCTGCAGAAAATTAGATGAAGAGAAGCAGAGAAGAGGAGACCTCCCTGGCCTCTACTGGGAAGCAAGATCAAAGATGGCGTGAGCCAGCGGAAGCCATTGGAAAACAACAAACAACATAATATCTGTTTGCCTGATGACATGATATTTTTTTCCTAACAACACATGTGAGAATCAATCCATTATGTGCCTGCTTTCTAAATTCAACCTAAAAAAATTACTAATCATTTGTTTGGTTTTGTATGTCTTAGGCCTACACTTAAAAAGTTGGTCTTTAATTGAAAGTTAATTTTGCCAATCACACAACACGTTTATTTTTCGGTAAACATGTTTTGTTGAAATGTACTGCTATATAACCATGAAGATTTTTAAAAAATGAATTTAAATAAGAGTAAAAATATTCTATTTTAAAAGATGCTACATTATATTTTACTCATCAGTTGTGATTTAGTAACCGAGATCAGATTGAGCAACATGGTGCGAGTTATTAGGCACAGGTTTGAGTGTTCACACAACTTTGGACATTGATGGTGCACGAAGCAGATATTGTGTATCAGATTTACAAAGCTGATTACTTCTTGCCCTCTAACTATATAACAAAACTTATCTGTAAGATTTCTCAAAATGATTGGACAAAGTATTGGTTTATTCAGTAAATTGTGTAAAAATGCATTGAAAGTGGTAGATTTTTTTCGTTTTACAAGCCAAGAGAGTGATGCAAAAGTCATTTAATAATTTGTGTGTGTGTGTGTGTGTGTGTGTGTATGTGCAATTCGTGTGGAGCAGTACAGGGATCGGGGTGGGAAATACATTGAAGAAAATAACATCAGATATTCAAAAAAATATATAGAATAAAGCTATAACTTTTTAAGATTTTGAACCACCATCTTTGTATAACTCAAATGAATTTTGCTATGTAACACACTTATTACCAAAATCATTTTTTTTCAGACCAGAATTACACACACACACACACACACATATATATATATATATATATATATATATATATATATATATATATATATATGAAGGTGGTCTGAAAAGTTTCCGACCTCAACATGAAGATAGCAACACTCGTCGGTGGCAGCACTTGAATTTCGTTGTCATCTGTTGACAGTTATTTACCTAAGTTTCAGCCATTTTGGACGCACAGTTGTTATGTAACAGTCGTTTGAGTGAGTTGATTTGAGTATTTTTATGAAAATGAACAATATCGAGTATCGAGCTGTCATTAAATATTTGTTTTTGAAAGGCAATATGCCAACGCAAATCAAAGATGAGTTGGATTCTGTGTATGGGGACTCTGCACCATCATTTACCACAGTGAAATTTTGGGCAGCTGAATTTAAATGTGGCCGTAAGAGCTTGGGAGACGATGAACGTTCGGGACATCCAAAAACTGCAACTGCCGACGAAAACATCGCCAAAGTTCACCGAATAGTGCTAGATGACCGGCGAATTAAAGTGAGAGAGATAGCAGACATGAACATGTCAAAAGAACGTGTTTGTCACATATTAAATCAACATTTAGACATGAGAAAGCTGTTCGCGCGTTGGGTGCCGCGTTTGCTCACATTAGACCAAAATTGTGTTCGAATGAACATTTCCAATGCTTTGTTGGAAGCGCAATAAATTCCAGTTTTGGAGCCGATTAATTACTGTATACACCATTATACGCCCAAAACAAAAATACAGTCCAAACAGTGGACTGCAAAGGGGGAACCGGCTCCAAAAAAAGCAAAAACTGTTTTTTTGGCTGAGAAAGTGATGGCGACTGTTTTTTGAGATAGTCATGGAGTTATTTTAATCGACTATCTTCAAAAAGGAAAAACCATTACAGGAGCATACTACGCATCATTACTTGACAAGCTGAGTCAGGACTTGGGGGAAAACGGCCACATTTGCAGAAAAAGAAAATCCTGTTTCACCAAGACAACGCACCGTTAAGACAACTGAGTACTATTTGGACGGGTTACAGAGATGGGAGCATCGCTGGGAGAAGTGTGTATAGGTACAAGGAGACTATGTTGAAAAATAAAAAAAATCTGAAAAAATGTCTTGTATCTTTGTTAGATTGGAAACTTTTCAGACCACCCTCATATGTAACTGTAATATTTGTGTGTAGATCTGCATGGAATTCGTTGCACTTCTATTGCATAAAACCATAATGAAGGTTTTGATTAAAAAAAAAGAATCCCTTAAGGTCTAACTCAATTTTACAAATCAAAGTGACTATTTTTTGAGTTGGTGAACATCTGATACAATTACAAAATTGTACAAATGATTTTTTATTGTTTTATTTTAAAAAATTGATTTTACTGAAAATATTTTAATTTTGATTATCTTATTTGTAAGTATTTTAAATGACTATGTCCTTAGTAAAAGACCAAAATCCAACCTGCTTTGTTTTATTAAAATTACATATAACTTCTATCTTTAAATTAACCATGATTATGCAAATTTAATGAAGTTTGGAGAAGCAGGTTGTAAACTTAGTAAATTCATATTTATAATTTATTTAATTTTTCAGCGAGAGATGCTGTTGAAAAGGCAAGAAGAAGAAGAAATAGCACAAATAAGGAAAGAAGCAACCCACAAAGCCAATCCAGTTCCTTCTTTTAAGACACCAAAACTTAAGAAGTCTGACAAACCATTAACAGATGCAAAAAGCCCTTATTTTACAAAGAGAAATAAGGTTTAAAAATGGGATAATTTATGAAGTAATATTTTATAGCTTTTTTTAATATTAATAACAGTTTTCTGCAGTATCTTATATAATTTATATTATTTAGTTTTAAAATTATAGTACATGTATTCAATTATGCTGTGTAATTGTATACATATTATTAAAACAAATGCTACTTTAATAGTTTCAGCGTTCACTTCTTTTTTTATCACAACATACAGCAATTGAACCCTCTTATACCCATTCCTGTGATATTTAGAATCTCATATGGATATCTCTATATTGAACCTGATTTTTAATATATATTATGTTACCTAAAAAAGTATTATATTTAACAATGTAAATGTTTATTTGAGAAATCTGTTGAGTCTTTTCTTAATGGTCAGTGAAAAAAATTGGTATTTAGACCAAGTTAGATGGAAGTTTGATGTTACATTTGGTTGTTCCAATGCATGAACTGAAAAGTCAAAACTATAAAGTGTATAAAAAACCACTTAAGCTTCTAGAGCTTGTGAAAATACTGTTTTAAAATAAATCAAGCCGTTTGAATGACCACCATTTGGTTTTGCCAAGCCGTTTGAGTGACCACCTAAGTGTGTGGCAGTAAACAGTAGCATAAACTCTGCCAACAATCATATTTCATAAATACAGTGATTCCCCGGCTTACAGTTGACTTGAACAACAGTCTAAATCACGGAATGAAAAATGACCTGCTTAACAGTGTAGGTTTAAAGGTTTTAATAAAGGGCTGAACATGTATTATAAGAGTATTTTCATTTTTACCAACTTCAATAAAGGAGGAGGTTCTCAATTCGACCTGTGCCTTTGTTTTTTTAATGTTTGCCCAATGATTATTCTAAAACCACTAGGCCGATTTGAATGGATCTTTTTATAAATGAAGAGAATAATCCCCTGGTAGTCCTATTCAATTTTCATTTGATTCTGTCTACTTGAAAAAAAATTATCTTGCAAAAATTTCCAAATACGCAATCAAAAACACTATAAACTAAAAATAATAAATAAAATAATAGCAATATGCAGAGAAACTACGAACGTTCTCTGTGCAACAGAGTTCACAATCTGCATTTCTTTCAGTGCCTTTGCATCTTGAGGATTTTTCAGTAATTTATTGTTATCTAGATCAGATATTGCCTTGACCTTTTGCAAATAATTTTTGCCAAGGTCAATAACAGCCTTATTGAGCGTGATGCCTTGTAATGTATGGACTATCACAGCCCAGCTTAAGATTAGTGGAACCATTCAGCGCTCAATGTCCCCCATATCCTTTGATTGCTTGAAATGTTGGTATTACGGGAGCAACTGCGACTAAACCATTAAAATCTTTCATACGAACTCCTATTCTATCATCATCGAACTTAATGTTGATTAAGTTCCTGCTTCTGGTAATTAAGGTTCTAACTGGACTTTTTCGTAAAGCTGGCCATTTAAACTGTTCAACTAATTCCATTACACTATTTACTAATGCATCAGAAATTGAAATATTGTGTTGTAGCAGCATTACACATGATCCTGTGGCTAGTTTTATCGTATGTAAAAGCCCTCCGCAGTTATTCACATCTGCAGAATTATGTTGCTTGATGGTTTTCTTCCACATGTTGCAGGCTCATGAGATTCGTCGACTGCATTGATGACATAAATATTTGGCTATGAAGTTAGTCATTTTCAAATTGACAATTTCATTCAAAAAAGTTAGTCATTCATCAAACAATTTGATTGTAGAAAAATTCTGCACAATCTGCAAATTCTGTTAGTTTAATCTTTCTCCTTTCGCATAATAACTCTAATTGGGCAGTAGTTAGTTCACCAAATTGCAGATTATTTAACAAGTCTATAAATTCAACATCATTCTGTTGTCTCATATTAATGGTCAGTTCACAAAAAGAGAATTTATGCCACAGATTAGTAACCCACCAAATAATTTATCATTATTCTTGAACTCTTGCAGTCTAAGATGTATCATGCGTAGATTTTCGTAAGGAACTATAGATATCTCATCGATTATCAGCCATCTGATTGTTTGAGTCGGCCTGTCATCTTTCGATACACCATGGTCTTACCCTTTTCAATTGGCATGAAAAAACTGAGTGTAAGGTTTTGCCAAATATCTGGCGAGCTGTGACACCAGTTAAAGAAGCAACTTCAGTGAACTGCTGTTTCACTAACATTTCTACTGTAGGATCGTAGCAACGTTTTACATGTTCAACCAATAATTTCAAAGTAAAAGATTTGCCACTGCTCACACCACCCGTTGTAAACTGCAACATCTTAATTTCTTCACTTCATATCTGCATTGATAGATGCAGTAACTTCACTGAAAAGCTGTTTCTGTTGCACATTGAGGCTTCTTATTCCTCAGGCAACAAACATTTCATCAGATATTCCTACCATTTCATTCTCTGCTGAACAAAAATCATCTGAATTGTACGTTATTTATTCATCTGCATGAATGTCAGATATATCACAGTCAAATTCATTTAGAGCTGCATGAACAGCGTTAATAGCTACGGCTTGAGCTAATGCCTGTTGAATGACCTGTTCTATGTGAGCAAATCTTCTGCATTTAAATTTCTAAGTAATGGCCTAATTCATGTTGTCTAATGAAACAAGCTTCTGCAGATTCATTTTCAAGTAAAAGTTCATTTTCATTTCGAAACGGTATGTAACAGACTGTTTAGTGTATAATATCGAGTACGCAACACAGCTTATTTGTTTCTAATTCGCATGTGCATACGACTTTTCAAAGTTATATATTTTGAACTTTCTTCTTCCATATTTTCATTCATTTCAATGTCTCCATCATCGACACCAGTTCATACCTGACAGCAAATTCAGCCAAACTTAAATCTTTGAGTTCATCTGGTCTCTGAATGTAATGATAAAAAAATGTTATTAAAAGTTGAAGCTGCATCACCTTCCAATTGTAACAGTCTAAATCTTTGATCAGGTTTACAACTGTTTATGAAAATAGTCTTGAGCGAAGACACTGTGAGTGGTAGGTGACAAAGTCTATAAGTGCATTCGGGGGCACTTACTAATCTCAAAGAAAGGATAGCCATTGATACCGAAAATAACTGATTCCACACTTCCACCTTGTCTTTTAGCTTTTTGTATAGCTTCTATTGCCATTATCATTCAGTTTTAAATTAACTGTCTCACGCTTTCTTTGTAAATGACTGCTTCTCATATCTAGGTGATTCATTCTAAGTATTTATATGAGTATATTTACGTAATTTTAAGTCGGATCGAAAGTTCGCCAGTAATCTCTGTTGACAGGCGTTTCTTGATCAAGGAAAGTCGATGTTCATGTTGTTCAGATGTTTCATTTATAAGTCGACTATCTATTTCACTAAGATGCTGTTTTTTTCTCTGCATCTATTCTATCTCTCTAGACAATCTACAAGTGATATAATTTGTCATTTGGGCGAAAATTTCTGCGCGTTTACTAAAAGTCTCTTTACGGCGAATATCTGCCATTCTCTTCCTTCATTGAGAAAGTCTCTTGGGTTTCTGCATTGAAAAAGACTTGGCCTCTTGAGTTTCAAGCAACCGGCCTTTTCTCTTACGTGCGGCATCTTTAGTTGGCTGACCCATTATTTAAATCTATAAAAGAAATCTCACATTATTGAAATCTATAAAAGAAACGTTATTGTTAAAAAGAGAAAAATAAATTTTAAAAAAAGCGCCTTCAAAAAAAAATTACATTAACTAAAAAGTAAAAAATAATTGTTGCATACCAAACGTAATTTTTTCTTTAATTTTAAATAAATATAAAAATTGTTTGAAGTCGTTGCCAAATTATAGCTACAATAAATTGTAGATAATCAATCCGGACGTATTTGTCATAAACATAATTACACTTATATTCTAGAAGAATGCAATGATCTAATATTAATATTTACAAATATTAATTTATTTGTATTATTAAATTTTCTAATATAAAATGTTTGCAATTCCTTCAACATGGCACGACAAAAGTTAAAATGAAATATTGAATATATATAGCATGCAAATAAATAGTGACCATTGTTTTCATGACTGTCCACTACATGGCGATTATCATAATATTATATATTGATATATATGAAATGGTGTACCCACTATGAAAGCACAAATCAAGTGTATTAAATGTATGTCCCAAAAGGTTGCTTGATTGTAGTTTTGAATTGGATATATATAACAGGATAACGTTTCTTCTATATCCCTTATATATTTTTTGTGTGTTTAGTTAGTTACATTTGCATTGAAAATTTGGCGACGACTTCAAAAAAAATTTGGTTTTTATTTAAAATTTTAAAAAATTATGTTTGGATGCAACAATTATTTTTTACTTTTTAGTTAATGTAATTTTTTTAAGGCGTTTTTTTTTTAAATTTGTATTGTTATGTTAAATTATTTCTAAGCAGATATCTAAATATAGAGATAACATTGTGCTGTGCTACAGAAATATACATTGTGCTGAGTTAACACAAACAAGCCATATTGATGGGTGTTTGGTTTTTGTAGGGCAATAACTTGCACAATATTACTTAGTTATTTGTTCTAAAAATGCCCACTACTATTCCCTTTTCTGTCATCATTCCTAATTTTATTTAGTGTGTCATCAACTGTATGTTTAATTTGTTAGCCTGTAAAAAATTTAAACAGTTATAATATTATTGTGTTGCATACTTTTGATTTTTAAATTTAACAAAACATTAAGTGTCTTTGTGCCAGTTTCAACTTGTTTAAATCTTTTTCAATTTTTGTTACGAATACTAATTAAATTGGTCGTAAAAGAAGTGCTTGTGGTAATAAAGTAACAGACAAACTTTGACTATTGAACTAGAAAAAACTATAGTATGAACTAAAAACTATACATTCATTTGTTCTGTGTGTATATATGTGACAATTACATTTGAATGATTTAAGTTAAAATAAAGTGTGACTTCTGTTCTGTGAATTTTCTTCATCTTTGACATATTATAATGAGTACTCAGTTATTTTTTTTCTATGTAACTAATTAAAAAATGTTTTTTCCATAAGTCTCTATTGTAAACATTGACTTGCACATCAGTTTGCTCAGATAACAGTCTTAGTTCTGGAACGAAGTATGACTGTTAACCAGAATACCAGTGTATAAAGTTTCTTTGAAATCTGTCAAGCTATATTACTATGAAAATCAAAACTTTTTAAATGAACTTTTTAATGTAACAGACAAATAAGTCAAGACATTTTGAGTGTCCGAAATTTAGTTTCACATAGGTGTAGAACAGTTAGGCTTTGCTGAAAACCTTGTCACTGCTATATTCGAAGTGTGACAATTAAATTAGACTGTGTGAACGAGCGGACCATGGCAGGTTTAAACATATCTGTACCTGCTAATGCTTCCCCCACATTGATCTCAGTGGACAGTTGTATATTGCTCAGTCGTCTTGCCATAGCAGTCGCTCAATCAAATCCTTGCTCTAGTGTCTCGTTGACAAAAAAGTGAAGTATTCAGGTAGAACAATGAGTGAACGTCAAGTTTCTTGTGAAACTGGGAAAACAAATTTTTATGGATACATAAATTTTTTACAGAAGCTCATGCCATGTTAAAGGAATTGTACAGAAGTGAATGTTTATCGCACACACAAGTTTTTGAGTTGTTTAAAAGGTTTATGGAGGGATGTGAAACAATCAAAGATTGTACATGCTCTGGATGTATCTCAAAATCAAAAACGGAATCCAGAAAATTGGTAAATTGATCTGCAAAAATCGTTGTCTGAACTTTTACTGAAATCTCAGGCTTTAACAAAGAAAGTGTCCATATTTTACGTGTTCATTGAACATGCAGAAAATTTACACAAAAATGGTGCAAAAATTTCTCACTCCAGAGCAAAATGAATATTCTTTATTGACCAACACTCATAATGATCCAGAATTATTAGAGTAATAACTTGTGATGAATCATGGTTGTTTTTTTACCTATGATTCTGAAACAAAGCGTATAAAAATAAAAAAATAACCTGTGTATATTGAGTACAATGAAATTTTTCGCAATTAAAAGTGCGCAATTTCAGTGCATGGTAAACAAGTTATTATGATGTTATCTGGACTGTGAACATGAATAATCAGATATGTTATGGCTACTAAGTTACACTCCTATAAATAGAAGGTTGTTAACATAGTAGGCAAATATAATACGGAAGTAGAATTGTTTGATTTGCCAGTAAAATTACTTTTTCTCTCATGATAAAAGTATTTTTATTCCAATACAAGGTACAATAATCTATTGAAACAAGGATCGATAGGAAAAATACGTAGTATCGAAATGAAAGTATCGATCTTTATCGATACTTATCTAGTATCTTTAAGATAAGTATCTAGTATCGAAAAACCCACCGGTTACTCGTCAAACGTCAGTCACAACTCGCTAGCGTGTAAGTGAAGGTAAACACAGTAACGTTGAGTAATCTAGAAGTAATACGTTATTGTTTCCTTAATCATATATTATTTTAACGTATACTAAACTCGGGTCATTTTGACATTTATGTTATTTTTAGACGGTAGTGTGCAAAAGTGAACATTTATAACAAAGTGAAATTATGTTCAAATTGCGTCAGGAAAGTGAACAGACATAATAATTGTACAGACATAATAAATTTTTGGGCAAGGGTTTAAATTAAAAAAAAGATTTTTATAGCTTTTAATAACATTGTAATTCTTGTAAACATATTAATGTCTGTAATTTCTTTTTTAACATTTTTTTCAGAATGTTTTTCTGATATAAATCTAAACTAATTAATAAACAAATTTCTTTATAGGTTAGGTTGAATTTAAATTTTTAAAATTGTGTATAGTTAAACATGAGTGTTTTGACCTCATTCCACCTAAATTGATCTTAATTAAAAAGTATTATAAAAAAATGTTAGCACCTAATATTGGATCTACTAATGATTCTGAGACTGTGCCTGTTGTTAGCACTAGAGTAAACGAAAGAGCACCATTATTATGCCCTCGCCGGTTTTTTTACGGAATTGCTGGTTTTTTTAGTAGAAAACATTCAAGGGATCAATCATCAGAAAATGGTTATGTGGAATTTGGTAGCCTTGGCGATATTTCAACTGGAAGAACTCTTGGTACATTTGCTGGTGTTTTTAGTCCAGTTGCGCTTTCAATGTTCAGTGCCTTACTTTTTTTAAGAGTTGGTAAGTCATAAAATTAGATATATGATTATGGTTGGTAAATGTGTAGCCTAACTAATGGGTTGCTACTAATGTGAAATTTTTTATTGTTTCCAAAACGATTTATTTAATATATTTAAGAATAGAAAGTATCAGTCTATTGAAATTATCTAAATGTGAAAAAACCTAAATTAATCTAAAACCAATATTTTGCTTTCTAACCTAGTTAGCATTTTAATTTGATTAATTTGAATTAATTTAATTAATTAAAGGGTTATAATGAAACTGCTGCTTTGAACAGACTACAAACTACTTTGCTAAAAAATACTTTTAGTGTAGTGCCCATCTTGCTGCTTGCAGTGTAAATTTTAAGATGTCAACAAAAATGTGTAAAAAAACACATGAAATTATAACTTTATAAACATTTTGAAGATTTATATTATTAAATTCATCATATAACAAATAAGAGAACAAAAGTATAATAAAATTACATGATAATAAGAGGTAACATGTATTTTTCTTTTATTGTATACTTAACATGCATTAAATTAATCATTTTCCCACGGAAGATTCTATTTATTATGATCACTTATGATTTTAAGCCCTTTTTAATTGAATATATTCTGATGTCACCATTATAAAATTTGGTATATGCATCCTTATATTTTGCACATTAAACCCCCAACAACACACTTTTTTCAAACAATTCAGAATTTTGATTTTTGGTCTTTCTTACAAATTTTTAAATTAATACAGTATATTTGAGTGATGTGTTAATTAAAGGCCTTGTAATTCTGGAGAGAATGACACAAGTTTTAGCTTTATAGGATGAATAGTTTTTGAGTTAACGGACTTTTGAAGATTTAAAAAGAGGATAACGTTTTTTTTGTTTTTAAACATGTATAATTTAAAAACCGAAAGTGAACAAAATCTAAACTTTGTATTTGGACTATATTTATGCATAAAACTTAATTATCGGGTTTTGCTCATTTTGAAAAACCTTGAGCAAAAAGTAGTTTTTTATTGGTTGATTTATCCTAACTCACTTTCGCACTTGGAAGTGAGTTACAACACTACAATTACGACTTTAACACTTTACACTCACATTTACATTTAGGAGGATATAATAGCCTCAAGTTTTCACCTTAAAATAAAAAAAAAATCCCTATCACTTACCAATTATTTCCCAGTGGTGCCAGGAACAAATTACATGTTCTTCACATTTTGTAATATTAAACACTAAATGATTTCAAGTTGGCCAAGTGTATAAACTGTTTTATACAACCTACGAATTGTATAAATTATTGACACTCCACCTGTTTTATTTGTACAAATGTTTTATATTGATAAAATGAAAATTAAACATTTTTTGTACCATAATTAAATGAAATTTAGAATTTTTAAGCTTTTTTAAATAATTTGAATTTATTAATTGCTGAAAATTTAAAACAATGGTATACAATTTCTTTATTTTGAAGTGAAAATTTCTTTAGGTGCACCGTGCACAGTTTTAAATAAAGTTCATAACATGTTATGCTCAAAAGTGAAACCACCGACGCTCATTCGGGTGTTTTTGGAGGAGATAGGTATTCTTGAAGTGCATCAAGTGTACCAGTGTGCTGACTAGTCAATGGTTTAGTGGTATGATCTCTGTTATCTCTGGTATGAAACTAAAGGTCATGAATTCAGAACTCGCTGCTGGCTCTACTTTTAAAAAAGTTATTGTTATATTAGATGTTTTAGTTTTTAGAAAAATTCCGTTAAATGCTTTATTGTTATTGTATTTACATAAAATAGTGCTTATTTAGTTCAATACAATTTCAGTATTGTCATTGATTCCTCATTGAAATTAAAACTTGAAAAAAACTGACTTTCATTAGTATCTGAGTCACCATTTTGCATCTGCAAAAAATAATATTACTACCTAAATATTTGTTACTTTACCTTTATTATGTTATTTGTGTGCTTTATTGAAGTACAGTTTTGGTTTAGTAATAATGTTTAGGAGCCTGCAAAGAACAAATGTAACTAAACAAACTGTGTTTTTAGTCATATTTTTTTTGAGCTTATTTTATTAAATTACAGATATTATCAACTTTAAAAAATAAAAACATATAGCAAAATTCACTTTTTATAATTATTTGAAATTGACAGGCATGCCCATAGTGGGATTTTTCTGCTGTGTGTATGATTTGTACATCCCAAGGTCATATGTTTGAAACTGGAGTTTGTAATCCCAGGTTACTGCCTTAAAGTTTTCCCCTGCCTCAACACCAGTGCCTTGTTCTCATTGGTTTAAGTGGCATAAAATATGGTCTTCATGGAAAAGAAAAAAATATTTGGAATTTTTAGGATTTATTTTATTATATTTTCAGTGAAATTTTAAAATTTTAAGTGCTAATATACACAATTTTTAATAGTGATTACAATAGTAAAATCAAATTTTGGAAAAAGCTATTAAATTTTACTTTTTGAAACATGAATTGAATTTTATTAGTTAACAAGTGTGTCGCAAGTTATTAGTGAAATGTCTCCTCGATGGCCTAGTTGATAGCGTACTAGGCTTTCACTCCGAGGACCCAGGTTCGATTCCTGGCCAGGGCTTAGCATTTTCATACGCTATAACACTATAAATCATCCCATCGTCTGCATTAGTCCATGTGTGCACAATAATCAAACATTAAAAAAAAAAAAATAGTGAAGAAGAGGAGAGGAAGAGAAGATCGGAAAGAATGAAGAGCTACTGGGAACAAAGAAAAGTACAGCGCGCAAGAAATGATTGATTCAGCGTACCCCAAAGAGGGTGAAACGAAAAGAAGAAGAATACATTTCCAGGTTTAATTTTCGTATATCGAAATGTTCATTTATGAGTGTTGAGGCCCTATTAAATATTTGTAGTATTTGAAATTCACTTCCTTTACTTCAACAAGGCAACTGTGTAGAAATATGTTTGTATTACTGGTATAAACTTTAATTAATACAATATCATATATTTAATTAATCAAATTTTAAATCTAAGATTAAAAAATGGTTTTGTGATAAAAGTTATTAGATTAAAGGTAACATTGCTTCTTTAATTTAAATAAAAGTAGCTTTGTAGAGAACAAACTTTTTTTCAAAAATTGTGATGACATTACATGAATAGTCTATATTGTTTTTATCGGTGACTCACATCTTTGCTTTTGATTCTCAACTAGTTTAAGACAAATATCCGAAGAAAAGATCTGCTCTTCTTGGCTATTTTTGTTTGTCTAATTCATTGCACAAAGAGGGCCCTTGTTCATAGCATATTATACATTTATTTTGGTCTGAGACAGTAAACCTATTATTATGATACACCAAATAATGAATGGAGTTGAATTGCTGTTTGTAATTTTACTCTTAACAACTTTAACAACACTGTTGTCAATCATTTACAATATTTTATTCTTATGATCAAACTAGTTTATTTTTCATAACCAAAGAGTGAATCGTAACCAAGGTTCTGAACGTTTACAGAAAAATTAATATTATTTATTTTGTATTATTACTCAAAACTTATTGATCCTAAATGGAGGTATATGCGAAAATGATCTACTTATTTATCAGTGTTGAAGCTGCTCTTTGACATGTGTTTGATCCCTGCTTTGCATCCTTTTATTCCTGCAGTGACTCAACAACACTGTGTAGGTCTACATTCCTTGTTTGACTGTTCTGTCGTAGTTTATTGTTGTAGTCTGCGGAAAAAAGTAAAAGTAGTCCAGGTGATCACCAGGTTGGCCGTAGGCTGGCGAGAACTGTGAAATAACTTCGCTTCATGTTGCTTGTTGGCCGGATCCCTCCTATTTCCTCCCGAGCAAGTTGTGGTGTCTGTGCTATTGGTCCCGGTGTTGGTAGGCTGCTAGGTTGTTGTAGTGTAGTGGATAGTCTTCGTTGATGTTCTGTCAAACAACTGTTTTCGGCCTGTATTTATACTGTTAAAATGAGAGAAAGAACGCATCAATCAGAATGCAGCTTTTTCTGCACATGAGACGTGATGTGATGCACCGGCAGTTGTACCTGAGCAGAAGTGAATTAGGCTAGTGTAATAGAGACCCGAGATACCCAGGCACAGTGAAACAGTCAGGAGTGAGTGTGGGCTGACAGGGAGTGAATTAGGTTTCGCAGACCATGGCCCTTTTCAGGCCCAGGAGAGAAGTACAGGGATTGTTAGTGTAGTTGTTTAAGTGTTAGTAAATGAAACTAGGTAGTGTAACTCATTTCCTATGTTGTATAGACGATTACATTATGTTCTTTGTTTTAGTTTAAAACTTCTGTCTTATATCCATTGTCATTTGTGATCTTTTTTTTTTGTAAACGTCCGACTATTGTTTACACTTGGGCTAATGCAGACGATGGAATGATTTATAGCGTATGAAAATGCCAAGCACTGGCTGGGAATCAAACCCTGATCCTCGGGGTGAAAGCCCAGTACGCTATCAACTAGGCCACCGGGGCGGCTTCATTTGTAATCATTAGTAGTATGTCAAAAGTTCTATAATTTTTGTCTTTGATAATAGTTTACCTTTTGGCTATGCTCTTTATTATAATCTTACGTGTTACTAATTTATAATTAGCCTATAATTTATTCCTAACAAGACTTACGTGATCAGCCAGACAGTCATGTCTCGTACAAACCCCACAGATATCCTTTTTCTGGAGACCCTTGACTTCTTTGTACAATACAAGTTTTATTGTAAATGGTTATAAATATTTTACTCTTTCTCTTGGCGGAGACTGTTTTGCAACTCTGTGCACGACAACAAACTTATGCAGCTTACATTTGGTTTTTTTTTTTTTTGGGAAGGTGTATTTTTCCACATTTATTTCTACATGTTAACAAACTTTTCCATATAACTAATTTCCATGAAAGTTGTTGAAAAATCCCTTCATAATTTCCTTTTGATGATATTTTGGTGATTACATCTCTGTGCGTTCTGCCTTTGTCTTCTGTTTGTTTTTTATACACGTCACATGACATCAGTTTGGTTAAATTAGATGTCACATGGTTAAATTGGAATTTGATATTGCTTTTGAATAATGCTTAAATGTTCTTCTGTCGACTGTAATGTAGGTATACAGGAGGTACAATAGGGGTAGAATCTATAAAATTGCGTACCCTTTTTTTTTCCCCCCCGTGAAAAACCGTTAAGGTTATCATCACCGTCAAAATTGTGTACCGCTTGTGCCGCTGTTGTACTTTGGTAACTCTTGTGATGATTGTTCTCTTTCTCACTTGGAAAATATACATGTTCAGTCTGGAGTTATTAGGTGGGCTGTATAATCTAAGTTTATAACTAAGTGAAACTCCGCCTCAAGAATACTTAGTTATAACTAAGTGAAACTCCGCCTCAAGAATAGCTAGGCCATTACTTGGTTGTTATAACTAAGTGAAACTCCACCTCAAGAATATCTAGGCCATTACTTGGTTATAACTAAGTAAAACTCCGCCTCAAGAATAGCTAGACCATTACTTGTTTATAACTAAGTAAAACTCCGCCTCAAGAATAGCTGGGCCATTACTTGGTTGTTATAACTAAGTGAAACTACGCCACAAGAATATTTATGACATTACTTGGTTATAACTAAGTGAAACTCTGCTTCAAGAATAGCTAGGCAATTACTTTTTTGTTATAACTAAGTGAAACTCCGCCTCAAGAATACTTAGTTATAACTAAGTGAAACTCCGCCTCAAGAATAGCTAGGCCATTACTTGGTTGTTATAACTAAGTGAAACTCCACCTCAAGAATATCTAGGCCATTACTTGGTTATAACTAAGTAAAACTCCGCCTCAAGAATAGCTAGACCATTACTTGGTTATAACTAAGTAAAACTCCGCCTCAAGAATAGCTGGGCCATTACTTGGTTGTTATAACTAAGTGAAACTACGCCACAAGAATATTTAGGACATTACTTGGTTATAACTAAGTGAAACTCTGCTTCAAGAATAGCTAGGCAATTACTTTTTTGTTATAACTAAGTGAAACTCCGCCTCAAGAATAGCTAGGCCATTACTTGGTTGTTATAACTAAGTGAAACACCGCCTCAAGAATATCTAGGCCATTACTTGGTTATAACTAAGTGAAACTCCACCTCAAGAATATCTAGGCCATTACTTGGTTATAACTAAGTAAAACTCCACCTCAAGAATAGCTAGACCATTACTTGGTTATAACTAAGTAAAGTTATAACTAAGGGTGTATTTTGTATTATTCCGTGCCTTCATTTTGACACACTCAGACATGTCACCTGATGTCATTTACTGGACTAAACTCATGAAACAGATATTCCCTTATGCATTAAGTTCCCAAATGCAACCTGTTTAAATTTAAATAAACAATCTTGTAATTCTTAAATTTGTAATACAGTCTTTTTTCTGTTTATGCAACAACTAACAAAGAATATGTATGTAGATAAACAAAATTTGGGTTAAAAGTACACATTAAAAATACATTTTATTTCTGTTTAAAGCTTTGATGCTAACTTAAAAACAGAGAGATTATTAATGTTGATTAAAAGATTATTAAGAGATTATTAATGTTGAGAAAAATGTTGATTAAAAGAGAAAATTATTCATTTAAAAAAATACATTAAAATTAATTTTAAGCTGAAAATACAAAAATTCCATTTTAGAAAGCTTGTGGTCAAATGATCACCTTGTGAGTCAAATGATAGAATGTAAATTGGAATAAGCCACATATTTTAAACATTTTATAAAAATAATCTTATAAAAATAATCCAGTATTTGGAATTTTAATTTACTAGTAGATCATAAACATAATGCCTATAACCATTTTAAGAAGGTCCATTATTTTAAGTTAAAAGTTCTTATAAATTTAATATACAAGTTCAAAGTGTACAAAAGTATTTACTGTCTAGAAATGTCAGCTTTTGAGGAGGGTTCATGCAGAAGGAATGTGGTTAGGAGAATATGCATTATACTGTATATTCTCTTTTTTAATGAAAGGATGTGTGCAACTTTTTGTAGACAATAAATTGAGACTAATTGAAAACCTTGGGGTCGCCAGCACATGGAACTCTTAGAGAAATGGTGGTGAATTTTTAGGCTGTAGCTTTCGGATTATATTTCTTCATGTCAAACGATTTTCTAGTGGGATGTTAAGGAACCCATCACAGTATGAGTTTTATTGGGAAATCATGACAATTAAATACGTTTTACCATAGTATCTCAAAGTTACATCATAATTGGTTGTGCAGCAGGTGGTATATTACGACATAAGTCGGGATACGATGTTTACTTGGAAATACATATTCCTACATATGGTACATTAAGGTACGTCATTATTGCAATGTTAAAATCAAGAATGTGGTTTGAAAACAGTTAATTACTTAATAAAATAACACATTGAGTAATTCATTTAAATGTAAAACGCGTTAAAAATAAAAACTTCATGCATACACAATTAATCCCTGCAGGGGGTACAGACTAGCTGCACCTATTGAGAGGATTTAGATGTCCCTCGCGGTACCTGAGTCAAACACACACTTACACTTACAACACTACACTTACGACTTTAACACTTTACACTCACACTTACATTTAGGGAGGTAATAATAGCTTCAATGTGCTTTCCGCCTTAAAAAAAAAAACATACACAATTAGTCTGTTTAATTGTTCCTAAAACAAACTTTACAAAAATAAACAGGAAATAAAAGTAGTTGTAAGCCAGAAATAAAAACAGAGTAATCTGAAGTAAATCAAAATTTGTATTACATATTTTTTTGTACTGACCATTCAGAATATTTTTAAATGTTCACAATATAAACGTTGAGAATAAAGTAAATAAAACACTGTACTATACCAAAACAAGCACTCAGATGGAAATTTGCAGCATATAGACTTAGCATAGCCTAATAACAAGAATAATTGGCTTATTGTTTATTTTAACAATACAGTCAGAAGAAAGCATGACAAAACTATCTAGTTTGCCTGGAGATGGAAATAAATTTACCTTCCTAACCCTTTATAAACTCACAGAAATGATATATGTACAAATGAATGACATATGTCAAAAACAGTGTAGTAGTGACATAATTACTGTTTGATGTAAATCGAGAGAAGGTAAGTCGTTGTATGGCTGCACTTGATTGTAAGGGTTTTCAAAATATGCATTGTGTGTAGATTTGGAAAATTGTTTGTAGATGATGTTGGGTACCTATGTTTTTGTCCAGATTTTGTCATTCGTACGTCATCTGGACATTTTTAATAAAGTTTGAATCATGTAACTATTATTGTTGCAGGGTCACTTTAGAGCCCTGCAAAAAATTAGTTATCTTTACTTTTTTTTAAATTTAAAGTAATATAATCTTGGTTTTTACTTTGTTATTTTTTACACTACAAACGTAAACACATAACTAATGCAATTGTACTGTACCTAATATTCATTGTATAATTTGTGATGTAAAATATCCACATATATACATATGTAGAAAGTGAATTTACATTAGTTTTTGTACATATTTAGAACATTAGGGACCTAGAAAGTATTCATTTCAGATTCCTTTATTCAAAAGTTCGAAACAAATCATTTGATTAAGGGTAATTTCTGTTGATTGATAATTTCTTATTTTGGTTATTTCATCAGGTATTACTTTTGTCCATTTTATAAATTGGATAAAACATATTTTCCAATCGGCAAGTAATTTAATTATGGCCATATATTATCACTTTTTTGTATATTATAAAAAATATCTTTTTAATAATATAGATATTTTATATTCTTCTTCTTTTCGTTTCACCCTCTTTGGGGTACGCTGAATCAATCATTTCTTGCGCACTGTACTTTTCTTTGTTCCCAGTAGCTCTTCATTCTTTCTGATCTTCTTTTCCTCTCCTCTTCTAAAATGATAGGTTTAGGTTTTATTTTGGTTTTATCTTGGAATCTTATTCTTTTGTCTTTGGTATCTTAGCAGTTTGGTCAAGCAGTGAATTTTCTGTAATTTTTAATTCTATTAGGTCTTTTTCAATTTCTTTAAACCAGTTCGGTTTTGTTTTACGATTATGGAAAAAATCAAACACTTGTTTCGTTAATCTATTAGAGTTCATTCTAAGAAGATGGCCGTAAAAATTTATTCTCCTTTTTCTCATAGTATCTGACAGTTTTTCAATTTTCCTGTAGAGAGCTTCATTTCTTATATATACTACCTTATTATCCTGAAATTTTGTTCCTATAATTTTTCTTAAGATTTTCCTTTCCGTTATTTCAAGTTTTTCTATCTGGCCTATGTGATTCATGGTTAATGTTTCTGCTGCGTACAGTGCTTCCGGCTTGATCACTGTTTTTTAATGTTTAATTTTGGACCCCCATGAAAGGAATTTCTTATTGTATGTTTCTTTCGTCATTTGGAAGGCCAATTCAAGTTTGTTTTTCCTGGATTCCATTGCCTTGCCCTCATCTGCATTCTAACTAATCCATTCACCAAGATATTTGAACTCTTTTACAATTTCTATTTTCTGTTCTTGGATTTTAAGGTATTTATTTGGGTATTTGTTGTTTGTCATGATTTTGGTCTTTTCAAAAGATATGTTTAGACCTATTTTAGCTGCTTGTTTCTTTAATTCAAGAATCTGCTCCCTTGCTTCCTCCATTGTTTCAGCAAACAAGGCCATATCAACTGCAAATGCAATACAGCTAATTCTGAGATTCTTCTTTTTGTAACTCAATCCTATTCCACTTTTTATATTTTTCTTCCATTCCCTGACTACTTTCTCAAGTAGTCTATAATAATATAGTCTATTATATTA